>OY740822.1:1676032-1709007 GCA_963514005.1 Raja brachyura | reverse complement strand
CTCCCTCTCCCTCTCCCCTTCCCCCTCTCCCTCTCCCTCCCTCTCCCTCTCCCCCTCTGATCCGACTCCACCAGTCCTTTCTCCCCCGATTTCCCTCTCAATCCTGTCTTCTCCCCTTGCCTCTCACTCCCTCACCTTCTCCATCCCCCTCTCCGACTGTTCTCAATCCTCTTTGCCTTAGAGAGAGAGAGAGAGAGGGTTACACAAAAAGCTGGAGAAACTCAGCGGGTGCAGCAGCATCTAAGGAGCGAAGGAGATAGGCGACGTTTCGGGTCGAGACCCTTCTTCAGAGAGAGAGAGAGAGTTGTGTATAGGAAGGAACTGCAGATGCTGGTTAAGATAAGCCAAGCATATCTGAAGATAAGACACAAACTGCTGGAGTAACTCAGCGGGACAGGCATGGGTGACGTTTCGGGTCGAGACCCTTCTCCAGACTGTGTTCAGACTCGTCTCTGAAGTGACATTTCTTTAGAAAGTATTTCTCAACGAAAGAGGCCATTCCTGATCAGTCTGAAGAAGGGTCTCAACCTGAATCGTCGCCCGTTCCTTCTCTCCAGAGATGCTGCCCGTCCCGCTGAGTTACTCCAGCACTTTGTGTCTGTCTGCGGTGTAAACCAGCATCTGCAGTTCCTTCCTACACTTCCTGATCTATGTGTTAATTCTCTGCACGTCTCCTAAATAGATTTGTGTACACTCCTTTTAACCCCAGTGTTTTTAAAAAGCAGCCAATCCATGTCCACCAGAATTTAGTTCAGTTTAGTTTATTGACACATGTACCGAGCTACGGTGAAGAGCTTTTTGTGTGCTAACCAGTCAGCGGAAATACATCAAATACATGATTACAATCAAGCTGTCCACAGTGTATAGATACAGGTCACAGGTCAGTGTACGATGAGCGTTTGTCGGCACTGGGCCTGTACTCGCTGGAGTTTAGAAGGATGAGGGGGGGACCTCATTGAAACGTACAGAATAATGAAAGGCCTAGATAGAGAGGATGCGGAGAGGATGTTTCCACTGGTGGGAGAGTCTAGGACCAGAGGGCACGGCCTCAGAATTTAAAGGGCGCTCTTTTAGAAAGGAGGTGAGGAGAAACTTCTTCAGCCAGAGGGTGGTGAATCTGTGGAACTCACCGCCACAGAGGGCTGTGGAGACCAAGTCATTTTTACGGCAAAGATAGATAGATTCTTGATTAGTGCGGGTGTCAGGGGTTATGGGGAGAAGGCAGGAGAATGGGGTTAGGAGGGAGAGAGAGAGATCAGCCATGATTGAATGGTCCCGGATGGGCCGAATGGCCTAATTCTACTCCTATAACTTGTGAACATGGTAAAGGGATTAACGTTTAGTGAATCTAAGGTTCAATCACACGTTATTGTCATACGGAATGTACCTGGTTAGTGAAATTCTTTGTTTAGTGTATCATACACAGAGAGAGGGAGGGAGAGAGAGAGGGGGGACAGAGGGAGAGAGGGAGAGGGTCAGAAAGAGGGTGGTAAAGAGAGGGTCAGATAGCGAGGGAGGGAGAGTGAGAGAGAGAGAGAAAGAGAAAGAGAGAGAGAAAGATTTAGTATTGTTTAGATTTTGAGAGAGAGAGAGAGAGAGAGAGAGAGAGAGAAAGAGAGGATGAGGGAGAGAGAGAGAGAGAGAGAAGGGAGAAGCTAGGACTGAGAAAGGAGCTGACAGCGAGTATGCTGTAAAGAGGAAGTGGTTTTTTGCGCCTTAACCCGCCCGGCAACAACAGCGGCGCTGGGGGAGAAACCTCCTCGCAGTACAGGCCTCCGCTGCCCAGCAGGCCGGTTACCGTGGCAACGAGCGGGAAAGGTAGGGTCGGAGGGGCCGAACGGCCGACGGGATGGCACGGGGGTGGGAGGGGGGGTCAGGGACGGGGGGGTTTACTGCCAGAAAGGACATATTTGGTTCCTGCTGCCGTGTGTGGGGTTCTCGTTTAAAGCCTGCGGCCTACCTGCGGGTTAGAAGCCTCGACCTGTGGCCGTTTGAAGCCCTTCTTGAGCGGAGTGTGGGTGGGGTGGGGGACCGGGGGTGGGGGTGTAAGGGAGCAGATCCCAGTCTGAAGAAGGGCCCCGTCCCGAAACGTCACCCATCCTTTTTCCTCAACGGATGCTGCCCGGCCCGCTGAGTTCCTCCAGCACTTTGATCTTTTCTATGGTGTAAACCAGCATCTGCAGTTCCTTGTGTTAGAAAGAACTGCAGAAGTTGGACACAAAATGCTGGAGTAACTCAGCGGGACAGGCAGCGTCTCTGGAGAGAAGGAATGTGGGAAGTTTCAATAGACAATAGACAATAGGTGCAGGAGTATTAAAGAAGGAACTGCAGATGCTGGAGAATCGAGGGTTACACAAAAAGCTGGAGAAACTCAGCGGGTGCAGCAGCATCTAAGGAGCGAAGGAGATAGGCGACGTTTCGGTCCAGGAGTAGGCCATTCACCCCTTCGAGCCAGCACCGCCGTTCAATGTGATCATGGCTGATCATCCCCAATCAGTACCCCGTTCCTGCCTTCTCCCCCATATCTCCTGACTCCGCTATCTTTAAGAGCCCTGTCTAGCTCTCTCTTGAAAGTATCCAGAGAACCGGCCTCCACCGCCCTCTGAGGCAGAGAATTCCACAGACTCACAACTCTCTGTGAGAAAAAGTGTTTCCTCGTCTCCGTTCTAAATGGGTTACCCCTTATTGGGGACCGTTTCAGGTCTGAAGCAGGGTCTCGACCCGAAATGTCACCCATCCCTTTTTCTCCAGAGATGCTGCCTGACCCGCTGAGTTTCTCCAGCTTTCTGCGTCTATCAGGGAACTGCAGACAGACACAAAACGCTGGAGTAACTCAGCGGGCCAGGCAGCATCTCTGGAGAGAAGGAATGGGCGACGTTTCGGGTCGCGACCCTTCTTCAGACCCGAAACCAGACGGGGTACTGATTGGGGATGATCAGCCATGATCACATTGACTTCAGCTTTATGCGTCTATCTTTGGTTTAAACCAGCGTCTGCAGTTCCTTCCTACACATTTCGACCGCATGTTCTGTGTTTCTACTAGTTTGTGGATTTATTGTAGGGTCCCAGAGCGAGGCGGTACTGTGTGGGGAAGAGGGGGGGGGTCATAAGATCATAAGGATTAGGAGTAGAATTAGGCCATTCGGCCCATCAAGTCGACTCCGCTATTCAATCATGGCTGATCTATCTCTCCCTCCTAACCCCATTCTCCTGCCTTCTCCCCATAACCCCTGACACCCGCACTAATCAAGAATCTATCTATCTCTGCCTTAAAAATATCTGCTGACTTGTGGCCTCCACAGCCTTTTGTGGAAAGAATTCAACAGATTCACCACCCTCTGACTGAAGAAATTTGTCCTCATCAATTTTCTCAAAGAACGTCCTTTAATTCTGAGGCTGTGCCCTCTAGTCCTAGACTCTCCCACTAGTGGAAACATCCTCTCCACATCCACTCTATCCAGGCCTTTCACTGTTTTATACGTTTCAATGAGGTCCCCCCCCCCTTTGAAACGTTAGGTCAAGATTCCAGCCTCTGTAGTTCTTTGTTTTTCCACGTGTTTTAGTCGCCTCGAAGAGTCTTACAGCGTGGGAGCAGGCCCTTCAGCCCAACTTACCCCTGCCGACCATCAAGCCCCATTCACACCAGTCCCACCTGCCAGCGTTTGGCCCATATCCCTCTAAACCTGTCCTATCCATCAGGATTGAGGGATATGGGCCAAACGCATGCAAGTGGGACTGGGTATCCGTGTACCAGCCTAAACATTCCTTTAGTCCCTGCCACAACTACCTCCTCCGGCAGCTCGTTCCATACACCCAACATCCTTTGTGCCAAAAAAAAGTTCCTATTAAATCTTCCCCCCACCTCTCACATTAAATCTATGTCCACCAGTTCTCGTTTCCCCCACTCTGGGCAAAAGACGTTTGCGTTAACCCGATCTATTCCTCTCATGATCTTATACACCTCTCTCGATAAGATCACCCACCATACTGCTGATTTAAGAAAGAATTAGCTAGACTAGAAGGCAGTCAGCGAGCAAATCACTGGTCTAGGGTCACACAAAAGGCTGGAGAAACTCAGCGGGTGCAGCAGCATCTAAGGAGATAGGCGACGTTTCAGGTCGAGACCCTTCTTCAGACTGGGTCTCATTGTTCTGGGCAAGAGGTACAGAAGTGTGAAAATGCACACCTCCAGATTCAGGGACAGTTTCTTCTCGGCTGTTATCAGGCAACTGAACCATCCTACCACAACCAGAGAGCAGTCCTGAACTACTATCTACCTCATTGATCACTCTTGGACTATCTTTCCTGGCACTGAACGTTATTCCCTGAGAAACATAGAGACATAGGTGCAGGAGTAGAGGCCATTTGGCCCTTCGATCCAGCACCGCCATTCAATATGATCACGACTGATCATCCCCAATCAGTACCATTTTTCCTGCTTTCTCCCCATATCCCTTGAATCCGTTAGCCCCAAGAACTAAATCCAACTCTCTCTTGAAAACATCCAGTGAATTGGTCTCCACTGCTTTCTGTGGCAGAGAATTCCACAGATTCGCAACTCTCTGGCTGAAAAAGGTTTTCCTCATCTCAGTCCTAAGTGGCCGACCCCTTATTCTTAAACTGTGTGTGACCCCTGGTTCTGGACTCCCCCAACATCGGGGAACATTTTTCTGCCTCTAGCGTGTCCAATCCCTTAAGAATGTTAGGCAGACAGAAATGCTGGAGATACTCAGCGGGTGAGGCAGCGTCTATGGAGCGAAGGAAATAGGCGACGTTTTGGGCCGAAACCCTTCTTCTGAACCTTCGATTTTGTCTACCTTCGATTTTCCAGCATCTGCAGTTCCTTCTTAAACACCTTAAGAATGTTATACGTTTCTATGAGATCCCTGATCGTATGTCTGTACACTGTGAACGGCTCGATTGTAATCATGTATTATCTTTCTGCTGACGAGTTGGCACGAACTAAAATTCAATTCAATTAGATTATTTTCATTTATTGTCATTCGATAAAAACATGCTTCCACATGAATCATGAACGGAATTTGTACTCGGGGTCAGTAGATGCTTTTCACTCCACCTCGGTACACGTGACAATAAACTGAACTGAACTTGTCCTTGCACAAGCTGCTCACAAAAATATGAGTGATTAGAGTGAGGTTTGGAGATTAGAGCTAGAGGTGATATTATCAAATCGATAGACAATAGGTGCAGGAGTAGGCCATTTGGCCCTTCCAGCCAGCACCGCCATTCAATGTGATCATGGCTGATCACCCCCAATCAGTACCCCGTTCCTGCCTTCTCCCCATATCCCCTGACTCCGCTATCTTTAAGAGCCCTATCTAGCTCTCTCTTGAAGGCATCCAGAGAACCGGCCTCCACCGCCCTCTGAGGCAGAGAATTCCACAGACTCACCACTCTCTGTGAGACAAAGTGTTTCCTCATCTCCGTTCTAAATGGCTTACCCCTTATTCTTAAACTGTGTGTGGCCCCTGGTTCTGGACTCCCCCAACATCAGGAACATGATGAAGGGCCAAATGGAGGTGCCCCCTCCCCTTCCCACCTCTCCCTCAGCCCTCGGGCCCTGGCATTCCTTCTCTCTCTATCTCTCCCCCACCCAAGTCTCATTTTCACACCACAAACAGCTTACAACGGCCTGTTTCCTTTATCATCGATACTTTTTTGCATATCTTTCATTCATTGTTCTTTATCTCTCCACATCACCGTCTATATCTCTCGTTTCCCTGATCCCTGACCAGTCTGAGGAAGGGTCTCGACCCGAAACGTCGCCTATCTCCTTCGCTCCTTAGATGCTGCTGCACCCGCTGAGTTTCTCCAGCTTTTTGTGTAACCATCAGGAACATGTTTCCTGCCTCTAACGTGTCCAAGCCCTTAACAATCTTATATGTTTCAATGAGATCCCCTCTCATCCTTCTAAACTCCAGAGTGTACAAGCCCAGCCGCTCCATTCTCTCAGCATATGACAGTCCCGCCATCCCGGGAATTCACCTTGTAAACCTACGCTGGGCTCCCTCAATAGCAAGAATGTCCTTCCTCAAATTAGGGGACTAAAACTGCACACAATACTCCAGGTGTGGTCTCACTAGGGCTCTGTACAACTGCAGAAGGACCTCTTTGCTCCTATACTCAACTCCTCATGTGGGAAAACCTACAAGATCCTGGTGGGATTTTAAAGGGTAAATAGAATTTAAATGCTAGAGTAACTCAGTGGGTCAGGAACCATCTTTAGACTTCAGAGATACCGGGTGGAAACAGGCCCTTCCGCGCCGCCCAGCGATCACCCCGTACACTAGCACTGTCCTACACACACTAGGGACAATTTACAATTTTACCGAAGCCAATTCACCTGCAAACCCGCACGTCTTTGGAGTGTGGGAGGAAACCGGAGCACCCGGAGAAAACCCACGCAGGTCACGGGGAGAAGGTACAATTTTCCCGTAGACCGCACCGGCAGTGGGGATCGCACCCGGGTCTCTGGCGCTGTGAGGCAGCAACTCTACCGCTGCGCCACCGTGCCGCCCTCTGCAGGAAAAGGATGGGGGATAGATTTCAAATGTTCCCTCCAACAAAGAGACATAATAATAAGGTTGGACTCTTAGGGTCGTGGAGTGATACAGCGTGGAAACAGGCCCTTCGGCCCATCTTGCCCACACTAACCAACGTGCCTCAGCTACACTAGTCCCACCTGCCCGCGTTTGGCCCAAACCCGTCCTATCCATGTACCTATCTAACATCGCCCATTCCTTCTCTCTAGAGATGCTGCCTGTCCCGCTGAGTTACTCCAGCATTTTGTGTGTCCACCCTTCTAATTGTTTCTTAAAGGAAGACAAAAATGCTGGAGAAACTCAGCAGGTGAGGAGCGAAGGAATAGGTGACGTTTCGGGTCGGGACCCTGAGAAGCACCTATTCCTACGCTCCATAGATGCTGCCTCACCCGCTGAGTTTCTCCAGCATTTTTTGATTTTTCCAGCATCTGCAGTTCTTTCTCAAACGTTGGGATAGTCCCAGCCTCAACTACCTCCTCCGGCAGCTCGTTGCATACACCCACCACCCTTTGCGTGGAAATGTTACCCCTCTGATTCCAATCAAATCTTTCCCCCTTCAATTTAAACCTGTGTCCTCTGGTCCTCGATTTCCCCTGCTCTGGGCAAGAGACTCGGTGCGTCCACCCGATCTATTCCCCTCATGATTTTTTTTACACTTAAATCGTGGTTGCGTAGAAGCTTCTAGTACATTCTTCCTCAAATCAGGTGACCCCCAACCGTAAATTCGGAACAATACTTCCCTTTTTCAGAACTTAAAGCGAAGATCAGTTTGCCTTTTAACTTCCTCATAACTTTTACCTGCTCACTAACCTTCTGCAATTCATGGACAATGTTCTCTGTAAATCTCTACCTCAGCGTGCAGTGTGTCTCTGGAACTCTCTAATCTCAGATCAGTGTGTCTCTGGAACTCTCTAATCTCAGATCAGTGTGTCTCTGGAACTCTCTAATCTCAGATCAGTGTGTCTCTGGAACTCTCTAATCTCAGATCAGTGTGTCTCTGGAACTCTCTAATCTCAGATCAGTGTGTCTCTGGAACTCTCTAATCTCAGATCAGTGTGTCTCTGGAACTCTCTAATCTCAGATCAGTGTGTCTCTGGAACTCTCTAATCTCAGATCAGTGTGTCTCTGGAACTCTCTAATCTCAGATCAGTGTGTCTCTGGAACTCTCTAATCTCAGATCAGTGTGTCTCTGGAACTCTCTAATCTCAGATCAGTGTGTCTCTGGAACTCTCTAATCTCAGATCAGTGTGTCTCTGGAACTCTCTAATCTCAGATCAGTGAATCTGTGGAACTCTCTAATCTCAGATCAGTGTGTCTCTGGAACTCTCTAATCTCAGATCAGTGTGTCTCTGGAACTCTCTAATCTCAGATCAGTGTGTCTCTGGAACTCTCTAATCTCAGATCAGTGTGTCTCTGGAACTCTCTAATCTCAGATCAGTGTGTCTCTGGAACTCTCTAATCTCAGATCAGTGTGTCTCTGGAACTCTCTAATCTCAGATCAGTGTGTCTCTGGAACTCTCTAATCTCAGATCAGTGTGTCTCTGGAACTCTCTAATCTCAGATCAGTGAATCTGTGGAACTCTCTAATGTCAGATCAGTGAATCTGTGGAACTCTCTAATCTCAGATCAGTGTGTCTCTGGAACTCTCTAATCTCAGATCAGTGTGTCTCTGGAACTCTCTAATCTCAGATCAGTGTGTCTCTGGAACTCTCTAATCTCAGATCAGTGTGTCTCTGGAACTCTCTAATCTCAGATCAGTGTGTCTCTGGAACTCTCTAATCTCAGATCAGTGTGTCTCTGGAACTCTCTGCCCCAGAGCAGAATTAGTTTAGAGATACAGCGCGGAAACAGGCCCTTCGGCCCACCGGATCCGCGCCGACCAGCGATCCCCGCACACTAACACTATCCTACACCCACCAGGGACAATTTTTACATTTACACCCAGCCAATTAACCTACAAACCCGCACGTCTTTGGGGTGTGGGAGGGAACCGAAGATCTCGGAGAAAACCCACGCGGGGAGAACGTGCAAACTCCGTGCAGACAGCGCCCGTAGTCGGGATCTAACCCCGGGTCTCCGGCGCTGCATTCGCTGTGAGGCGGCGACTCTACCGCTGCGCCACCGTGGGACATTGTCCAGAGAAAACTCAGCGGGTGAGGCAGCATCTCCGGAGCGAAGGAATAGGTGACATTTCGGGTCCAGACCCTTCCTGACATCGGTCTGAAGAAGGGTCTCGACCCGAAACGTCGCCTATCCCCTTCGCTCCATAGATGCTGCCTCACCCGGTGAGTTTCTCCAGCATTTTTGTCGACCTTCGATTTTTCCAGCATCTGCAGTTCCTTCTTAAACAATTGTGCAGAGAATGATGCTCTGGAACTCTCCTCCAGAGTAGTATCTCTGGGTCTGCATCCAATAAAAAAACAAATAACAGACTTTTGTAAACCGCTATTGGGAGAGATTAATAAAAGTTAATGCAAGGATAGGAAACGTTAAGTTCAGCTTACTGTCAGGTGTACCGAGGTACAGGGAAAAGCTTTTGTTGCGTGCTAACCAGCCAGCGGAAAGACAATACATGATTACAATCCAGCCGTCCACAGTGTACAGGTACGTGATAAAGGGAGTAACGTTTAAGTCCTGTAAAGTCCAATTAAAGATAGTCCAAGGGTCTCCAATGAAGTAGATAGTAGTTCAGGGCCGCTCTCTATTTGTTGGTGAGAGGACGGTTCAGTTGCCTGATAACAGCTGGGAAGAAACTGTCTCTGAATCTGGAGGGTGTGCGTTCGTTTTCACACTTCTGTACCTCTTGCCCGATGGGAGAGGGGAGGACAATAGACAATGGGTGCAGGAGTCGGCCATTCGGCCCTTCGAGCCAGCACCGCCATTCAATGTGATCATGGCTGATCATCCCCAATCAGTACCCCGTTCTTGCCTTCTCCCCGTATCCCCTGACTCCGCTATCTTTAAGAGTCCTATCTAGCTCTGTCTTGAAAGCATCCAGAGAACCTCCTCCACCTTTGAGGCAGAGAATTCCACAGACTCAACAATCTCTGTGAGAAAAAGTGTTTCCTCGGCTCCGTTCTAAATGGCTTACTCCTTATTCTTAAACTGTGTGTGGCCCATGGTTCTGGACTCCCCCAACATTGGGGACATGTTTCCTGCCTCTAGCGTGTCCAAACCCTTAACAATCTTATATGTTTCAATGAGATCCCCTCTCATCCTTCTAAACTACAGAGTGTACAAGCCCAGCTGCTCCATTCTCTCAGCATATGACAGTCCCGCCATCCCGGGAATTAACCTGGTGAACCTACGCTGCACTCCCTCAATAGCAAGAATGTCCTTCCTCAAATTAGGGGACCAAAACTGCACACAATACTCCAGGTGTGGTCTCACTAGGGCTCTGTACAACTGCAGAAGGACCTCTTTGCTCCTATATTTGATTCCTCTTGTTATAAAGGCCAACATGCCATCGGCTTTCTTCACTGCCTGCTGTACCTGCATGCTTACTTTCATAGACTGATGTACAAGGACCCCCAGATCCCGTTGTACTTCCCCTTTTCCCAACTTGACGCCATTTAGATAGTAAGTGTGGCTGGTCCTTGACTATGCTTCCGGCCTTGCCGAGGCAGTGTGTGTTGTATTGGGTAATAGGAAAATGGCAATGAAACAAAACATTTTTTTAAAAATTAGTCTGTCTTCCCAGAACCTCTCGGTAACAGTTAATTACGACAGTCTCGAGTGAAAGAGGAACTGGAAAAAAATGACATCAGTTCAGTTTCGAGACACAGTGTGGAAACAGGCCCTTCGGCCCACCGAGTCTGCACCTACCAGCGATCCCCGCACACTAATGCTACCCGACGCACTAGGGAAAATGTACAATTTTTTACCAAAGCCAATTAATCTATAAACGTGTATAAAACACAAAATGCTGCAGTAATTCAGCGGGACAGGCAGCATCTCTGGAGAGAGAGAGAGAATGGGCCTGAAGAAGGATGTCGACCGAAACGTCACTCAATCTCGAAACCTGTACGTCTTTGGAGTGTGGGAGGAAACCAGAGCACCCTGGGGGAAACCCACGCAGGTCACGGGGAGAACGTACAGACTCCCTATCGCTCTCTGAGGCAGAGAATTCCACAGACTCACAACTCTCTGCGAGAAAAAGTGTTTCCTCGTCTCCGTTCTAAATGGCTGACTCCTGCTAACCCGTAGTCAGGGCTGAACCCGGGTCTCTGGCGCTGTGAGGCAGCCACTTCATCAGGCAGGAGAAGGATGAGGCCATTCGGCCCATCGAGTCCACTCCGCCATTGTAAGTTACCCCTGGTGTGTCGGATAGCGCTGGTGCATGGGGCGATCGCTGGTCGGCGTGGACTCGGTGGGCCGAAGGGCCTGTCCCTGGAGTCCAAGTCTGTGTCCCCAGAGTCCAAAGTCTTGCCACACGGTGGCGCAGCGCCAGAGACCCGGGTTCGATCCCGTCCACGGGCGCTGTCTGTACGGAGTTTGCACGCTCTCCCCGTGACCTGCGTGGGTTTTAGCGGGGATCTCCGGTTTCCTCCCACACTCCAAAGACGTGCAGGTTTGCAGGTTAATTGGCTTCGATGAAATTGTAAATTTGTAGGACGGTGCTAGTGTACAGGGGGGATCGCTGGTGGGCCCAGACTCTGTGGGCCGAAGGGCCTGTTTCCACGCTGTATCTCTAAACTAAACTAGATCAAACCACCCACAGTGCACAGATAAGGAATGAAAGAGACCACATTTAGTGCAACGATACATCATTGAAGTCCGATTAAAGATATTTCAATGACAATAGGTGCACGAGTAGGCCATTCTCTGTCACAGAATGGGTGGTGGGTGGGGGTGTGTGGAGAATAAGTGCAGGAGTAGGCCATTCGGCCCTTCGAGCCAGCACCGCCATTCAATGTGATCACGGCTGATCATCCCCAATCAGTACCCCGTTCCCGCCTTCTCCCCGTATCCCCTGACTCCGCTATCGTTAAGAGCCCTATCTAGCTCTCTCTTGAAAGTATCCAGAGAACCGGCCTCCACCGCCCTCTGAGGCAGAGAATTCCACAGACTCACAACTCTCTGTGTGAAAAAGTGTTTCCTCGTCTCCGTTCTAAATGGCTTACCCCTTATTCTTAAACTGTGTGTGTGTGGCCCCTGGTTCTGGACTCCCCCAACATCGGGAACATGTTTCCTGCCTCTAGCGTGTCCAAACCCTTAACAATCTTATATGTTTCAATGAGATCCCCTCTCTCATCCTTCTAAACTCCAGAGTGTACAAGCCCAGCCGCTCCATTCTCTCAGCGTATGACAGTCCCGCCATCCCGGGAATTAACCTGGTGAACCTACGCTGCACTCCCTCATGGGAGGTCAGGACCGCTCTCTAGTTGGTGAGTGGATGGTTCAGTTGCCTGATAACAGCGGTGAAGAAACTGTCCCTGAATAGACAATAGGTGCAGGAGGAGGCCATTCGGCCCTTAGACCCAGCTCCGCCATTCAATGTGATCATGGCTGATCATCCCAATCTGGAGGTGTGTGCGTGCGTTTTCACACATCTGTACCTCTTGCCCGATGGGTGAGGGGAATGGGGGTGAGACTGGTCCGTGATGATGCTGCTGGCCTTGCGGAGGCAGCGTGAGGTGCAGATGGAGTCGATGGAAGGGAGATTGGTTTGTGTGTGATGTTCAGGGCTGCGTCCACAATTCTCTGCTCTTCTTCAATCTCCATGTTCCCGATGCTGGGGGAGTCCAGAACCAGGGGCGACACGCACACAGTTTAAGAATAAGGAGTAAGCCATTTAGAACGGAGATGAGGAAACACTTTTTCTCACAGAGAGTGGTGAGTCTGTGGAATTCTCTGCCTCATGTGAGAAAAAATTGCTATTGAGGGAGTGCAGCGTAGGTTTACAAGGTTAATTCCCGGGACTGTCATACGCTGAGAGAATGGAGCAGCTGGGCTTGTACACTCTGTAGTTTAGAAGGATGAGAGGGGATCTCATTGAAACATATAAGATTGATAAGGGCTTGGACACTCTAAAGGCAGGAAACATGTTCCCGATGTTGGGGGAGTCCAGAACCAAGGGCCACAGTTTAAAAATAAGGAGTAAGCCATTTAGAACGGAGATGAGGAAACACTTTTTCACCCAGAGAGTTGTGAGTCTGTGGAATTCTCTGCCTCAGAGGGCGGTGGAGGCCGGTTCTCTGGATACTTTCAAGAGAGAGCTAGATAGGGCTCTTAAAGATAGCGGAGTCAGGGGATATGGGGGAGAAGGCAGGAACGGGGTACTGATTGGGGATGATCAGCCATGATCACATTGAATGGCGGTGCTGGCTTGAAGGGCCGAATGGCCGACTCCTGCATCTATTGTCTATTGTGTAAAAGAGCAATCCAACCAAGGCCTCAACAGTGGAACAGGCGGAGTACGATGGCTGACTTTAGTGGAGCGTCACAACGGCTGGGAAGGCGGATGAAGGCTGCGGCAGGAAAGGGTCTCCGGTCGTCTTGGACTCCATGCTACTGGATCCTGACCCAGATCTGTCAAGGACCGTGGGGTGGCCGTCTGTCTGTGCCCCAGTCTCCCCACGCACGGGCGTCCTCCGTAGAGGGGACAGTCATACTCGTTTCGAGTGACGGCTGATGATGATCTGAGCTGACACCCATGGATAGATTCGAGTCACTTAATCCAACCTTAGCTCTCCGTAACAGGATTACTGTTTTTGAAATTAAGGAGGAGGCTGTTTAGAACGGAGGCGAGGCAACACTTTTTCACGCAGGGAGTTGTGAGTCTGTGGAATTCTCTGCCTCAGAGGGCGGTGGAGGCCGGTTCTCTGGATGTTTTCAAGAGAGAGCTAGATAAGGCTCTTAAAGATAGCGGCGTCAGGGGATACGGGGAGAAGGCAGGAACGGGGTACTGATTGGGGATGATCTGCCACGATCACATTGAATGGCGGTGCTGGCTCGAAGGGCTGAATGGCCTCTACTCCTGCTCCTATTGTCTATTGTCCATTGAAATGCCGGACATTGGCTAAGTGACACCTTAACATCACATCGCATCCCCGTGAATATATTTGCTGGAAATAGAACAGTGCGCAATAATTAGTTGGAATCAAACGGTATTTTTTTCACGTCTATTTTGAAAAAGGGACGAGTGTCTTGCACAGCCTCAGCGAGTGCTTGCGTCTTTTAGCAAGGATGTTGCCAGGACTCGAGGGTGTGAGCTACAGGGAGAGGTTGAGCAGGCTGGGTCTCTATTCCTTGGAGCGCAGGAGGATGAGGGGCTGCTCTTGCAGAGGTGTACAAAATCATGAGAGGAATAGATCGGAATAGAGTCTCTTGCCCAGAGTAGGGGAATCGAGGACCAGAGGACACAGGTTTAAGGTGAAGGGGGAAAAGATTTAATAGGAATGTGAGGGGTAACTTTTCCCACACAACGTATGGTGGGTGTATGGAACGAGCTGCCAGAGGAGGTACTGTAGTTGAGGCCGTGTGTGTAGGGTAGTGTTAATGTACGAGGGATCGCTGGTCGGCGCGGACCCGGTGGGCCGAAGGGCCTGTTTCAGCACTGTGTCTCTAAACACATTTGTGAACAAAAGTTTGTGAAGTGGGAGTGTGTGGGGGGGAGGAGGGGGGGATGGGAGGGGGAGAGAAAGTGAGCTGAGAGTGAGCGGGAGGCGAAGTGGATAAGGTCGCCAACTGTCCCGTATTAGCCGGATCATCCCGTATACTTTGGGCTGAATTGGTTTGTCCCGTACGGGACCGCCCTTGTCCCGTATTTGACCGCTACTACTCGGGTCGGGTCGGCCCCCCGCCTCACCCGTCCCGACGTGGTGCATCCCGTGGAGTGCAGCAGCAGCAGCAGCGCCTCGCCCGTGACCCCGTCGGTCGGTCGGCAGCCCGGCCAGCTGTCCGACCTTTGGACCTTCGCTGACCACTGACACCACCACCACCCCTCCTTCTCACGGACGTTCACGAGTTGGATGGGGCGCCGGACTTTGCGCGCGCCCCCCCCCCCCCCCCCCCGGGGCCAAAACTCCTCAGCTGGCTCGCCGGCTGGGCTTTGTGTGCAGTCCAGCACCCGGGGCCAACTCATCGTCCACCCAGACACGGCCCAGTCGGTCAACGAATTGCCGTCGGGGAATTTGTCCCGTATTTTGACCTTCTGCCCCTTATTTGGGGAGTGAGTAGGGGGTGAGATGGAGGGAGTGAGATGGAGGGGGGAGGGGAGAGGTTCCTCAGGCACTCTTTCGTCCTCATTTCCCTTTTCTCGCCGAGAGCCTCGGCCTACGGGTTCACGGGTTATCTCTGCCTCCTGCTCCTGTGAGCGGTCGTATTTCTTCCCGCCGCAAGGGTCACCTTGTGGCCCGTCTGTTTGCACGTCACTGAGGGGTGGGCGGGGGGGGGGGGCAGGGAGAGAGGGGCCGAAGGGCCTGGGGCCTTGCAGGAGGCCGGGGGGAGAGGGCAGCGTAGATGAGCATCCTTGGACTGATTTGAGCAGTATATGTTTGAGTTTGAGTTGAGTTCATTTCTAACTGTCACTGTATGTCGTTGTCACTTGCGGGCGGAGCACCAAGGCAAATTCCTTGTATGTGAATACTTGGCCAATAAACCTATTCATTCATTTATTGTCACGTGTACTGAGGTACATTGAAAAGCTTTTGTGGCGCGCTAACCATTCAGCAGAAAGACAATACCCCATTCTCCTGCCTTCTCCCCATAACCCCTGACACCCACACTAATCAAGAATCTATCTATCGCTGCCTTAAAAATATCCACGGCCTTGTGTAGCAAAGAATTCCACAGAATTTTATATGTTTCAACAAGATCCCCTCTCATCCTTCTAAACTCCAGTGTATACAAGCCCAGCCGCTCCATTCTTGTAAACCTACGCTGCACTCCCTCAATAGCAAGAATGTCCTTCCTCAAATTAGGGGACCAAAACTGCACACAATACTCCAGGTGTGGTCTCACTAGGGCTCTGTACAACTGCAGAAGGACCTCTTTGCTCCTATACTAGACTCCTCTTGTTATGAAGGCCAACATGCCATCGCTTTCTTCACTGCCTGCTGCACCTGCATGCTTACTTTCATAGACTGATGAACAAGGACCCCCCAGATCCCGTTGTACTTCCCCTTTTCCCAACTTGACGTCATTTACATAGTAATCTGCCTTCCTGTTTTTGATACCAAAGTGGATAACCTCACATTTATCCACATTAAACTTCATCTGCCATGCATCTGCCCACTCCCCCAACCTGTCCAAGTCACCCTGCATTCTCATAGCATCCTCCTCACAGTTCACAGTGCCACCCAGCTTCGTGTCATCTGCAAATTTGCTAACGTTACTTTGAATCCCTTCATCCAAATAATTGATGTATATTGTAAATAGCTGCGGTCCCAGCACCGAGCCCTGTGGTAACCCACTAGTTCTGCCATCCCGGGAATCAACCTGGTGAACCTACGCTGCACTCCCTCAATAGCAAGAATGTCCTTCCCCAAATCTGGAGACCAAAACTGCACACAATACTCCAGGTGCGGTCTCACCAGGGCCCTGTACAACTGCAGAAGGGCCTCTTTGCTCCTATACTCGACTCCTCTTGTTGTGAAGGCCAACATGCCATTAGCTTTCGTCACTGCCTGCTGCACCTGCATGCTCACCATCAGAGAGGAGGCGACACAGCTTGCAACTCCACCAGTCTGACCCACTATTGAATCCCACAGGCCTTGCAGCACAAGGATTAATCAAACGTGAAGGAATTACATCAGCACTCTGCTGAATTAATTTTTAAAATAGTTTTCCGAGGCTCCACCAGCGTGTCCTCGATTCCCGGCATCTATAGTCTTCTGATCTCATATCAGGCCGATTGGGATAGGAGCAGGATTAGGCCACTCGGCCCCATCAAGCCTGCTCCGCCATTCGATCCATCTGATCCATCTCCCCCTTCTCTCGATCCCATTCTCCTGCCTCCTCCCCGTAGCCCCTGAGACCCCCGTACGAATCAAGAGATCTAACCAGATCTATGGGTGATGGCCGAGAATTCCACAGATTCACAACTCTCTGGGTGAAAACGTTTTTCCTCATCACAGTCCTAAATGCGGTGTAGAGGGTGTGTGTCTGATCTCAGGAGTATGTGTTGGCTAAAAGTGCCTGCAGTTTAGAGTCTTTCAGTGATACGGTGCGGAAACAGGCCCTTCGGCCCAACTTGCCCATGCCGGCCAACATGTCCCAGTTACCTGCGTTTGGTCCATATCCCTCCAAACCCGTCCCACGCATAATTTAGAGATACAGTTCAGAAACGTCCTGACTACAGCTGCTGTCTGTGCTGTCACGGTGGTGCAGCGGTAGAGTTGCTGCCTTACAGCGAATGCAATAGACAAGACAATAGGTGCAGGAGGAGGCCATTCGCCCCTTCGAGCCAGCACTGCCATTCAATGCGATCATGGCTGATCATCCCCAATCAGTACCCCGTTCTTGCCTTCTCCCCATATCCCCTGACTCCGCTATCTTTAAGAGCCCTATCTAGCTCTCTCTTGAAAGCATCCAGAGAACTGGCCTCCACCGCCCTCTGAGGCAGAGAATTCCACAGACTCACCACTCTCTGTGAGAAAAAGTGTTTCCGCGTCTCCGTTCTAAATGGCTTACTCCTTATTCTTAAACTGTGTGTGTGGCCCCTGGTTCTGGACTCCCCCAACATCGGGATCATGTTTCCTGCCTCTAGCGTGTCCAAACTGCTAGCGTCGGAGACCCGGGTTCGATCCCGACTATGGGTGCTGTCTGTACGGAGTTTGCACGTTCTCCCCGTGACCTGCGCGGGTTTTCTCCAGTATCTCTGGTTTCCTCCCACACTCCAAAGACATAGAAACATAGAAAATAGGTGCAGGAGTAGGTCATTCGGCCCTTCGAGCCTACACCACCATTCAATATGATCATGGCTGATCATCCAACTCAGTATCCCGTACCTGCCTTCTCTCCATACCCTCTGATCCCTTTAGCTCAAGGGCCACATCTAACTCCCTCTTAAATATAGCTAATGAACTGGCCTCAACTACCTTCTGTGGCAGAGAATTCCACAGATTCACCACTCTCTGTGTGAAAAATGTTTTTCTCATCTCGGTCCCAAAAGATTTCCCCCTTATCCTTAAACTGTGACCCCTTGTTCTGGACTTCCCCAACATCGGGAACAATCTTCCTGCATCTAGTCTGTCCAACCCCTTAAGAATTTTGTAAGTTTCTATAAGATCCCCCCTCAATCTTCTAAATTCTAGCGAGTACAAGCCGAGTCTATCCAGTCTTTCTTCATGTGAAAGACCTGACATCCCAGGAATCAGTCTGGTTAACCTTCTCTGTACTCCCTCTATGGCAAGAATGTATTTCCTCAGATTAGGAGACTGTACACAAACTGTACACAAAACTGTACACAATACTCCAGGTGTGGTCTCACCAAGACCCTATACAACTGAAGTAGAACCTCCCTGCTCCTATACTCAAATCCTTTTGCTATGAAAGCTAACATACCATTCGCTTTCTTCACTGCCTGCTGCACCTGCATGCCTACTTTCAATGACTGGTGTACCATGACACCCAGGTCGCACTGCATCTCCCCTTTTCCTAATCGGCCACCATTTAGATAATAGTCTGCTTTCCTAGTTTTGCCACCAAAGTGGATAACCTCACATTTATCCACATTATACTGCATCTGCCACACATTTGCCCACTCACCCAACCTATCCAAGTCACCTTGCAGCCTCCTAGCATCCTCCTCACAGCTAACACTGCCCCCCCGCTTCGTGTCATCCGCAAACTTGGAGATGTTGCATTCAATTCCCTCATCCAAATCATTAATATATATTGTAAATAGCTGGGGTCCCAGCACTGAGCCTTGCGGTACCCCACTAGTCACTGCCTGCCATTCTGAAAAGGACCCGTTTACTTCGACTCTTTGCTTCCTGTCTGCCAGCCAGTTCTCTATCCACATCAATACTGAACCCCCAATACGGTGTGCTTTAAGTTTGTATACTAATCTCTTATGTGGGACCTTGTCGAAAGCCTTCTGAAAGTCCAGATATAACACATCCACTGGTTCTCCCTTATCCACTCTACTAGTTACATCCTCAAAAAAATTCTATAAGATTCGTCAGACATGATTTACCTTTCATAAATCCATGCTGACTTTGTCCAATGATTTCCCCACTTTCCAAATGTGCTGCTATCCCATCTTTAATAACTGACTCTAGCAGTTTCCCCACTACCGACGTTAGACTAACTGGTCTGTAATTCTCATTTTCTCTCTCCCTCCCTTTTTAAAAAGAGGGGTTACATTAGCTACCCTCCAATCCTCAGGAACTACTCCAGAATCTAAAGAGTTTTGAAAAACTATCACTAATGCATCCACTATTTCTGGGGCTACTTCCTTACGTACTCTGGGATGCAGCCGATCTGGCCCTGGGGATTTATCGGCCTTTAATCCATTCAATTTACCTAACACCACTTCCCGACTAACCTGGATTTCACTCAGTTCCTCCATCTCATTTGAGCCCCGGTCCCCTGCTATTTCCGGCAGATTATTTATGTCTTCCTTAGTGAAGACAGAACCAAAGTAGTTATTCAATTGGTCTGCCATGTCCTTGATCCCCATGATCAATTCATTTGTTTCTGACTGCAAGGGACCTACATTTGTTTTAACTAGTCTCTTTCTCTTCACATATCTATAAAAACTTTTGCAGTCAGTTTTTATGTTCCCTGCCAATTTTCTTTCATAATCTATTTTCCCTTTCCTAATTAAGCCCTTTGTCCTCTTCTGCTGGACTCTGAATTTCTCCCAGTCCTCTGGTAGGCTGCTTTTTCTGGCTAATTTGTATGCTTCATCTTTTGTTTTGATACTATCCCTGATTTTCCCTTGTTATCCACGGATGCACTACCTTCCCTGATTTATTCTTTTGCCAAACTGGGATGAGCAATTGTTGTAGTTCATCCATGCAGTGCTTAAATGCCTTCCATTGCGTATCCACCGTCAACCCTTTAAGAATCAATTGCCAGTCTATCTTGGCCAATTCACGTCTCATACCCTCAAAGTGACCTTTCTTTAAGTTCAGAACCATTGTTTCTGAATTAACAATGTCACTCTCCATCCTGAAGAACTCAACCATATTATGGTCACTCTTGCCCAAGGGGCCACGCACTACAAGACTGCTAACTAACCCTTCCTCATTACTCAATACCCAGTCTAAAATAGCCTGCTCTCTCGTTGGTTCCTCTACATGTTGATTTAGATAACTATCCCGCATACATTCCAAAAAATCCTCTTCCTCAGCACCCCTGCCAATTTGATTCACCCAATCTATATGTAGATTGAAGTCACCCATTATAACTGTTTTACCTTTGTTGCACGCATTTCTAATTTCATGTTTGATGCCATCCCCAGCTCCACTACTACTGTTAGGTGGCCTGCACACAACTCCCACTAGCGTTTTCTGCCCCTTAGAGTTTCGCAGCTCTACCCATACCGATTCCACATGCTCCAAGCTAATGTCCTTCCTTTCTATTGCGTTAATCTCCTCTCTAACCAGCAACGCTACCCCACCTCCTTTTCATTTCTGTCTATCCCTCCTGAATATTGAATATCCCTGGATGTTCAGCTCCCAGCCTTGGTCACCCTGGAGCCATGTCTCCGTGATCCCAACTATATCATATTTATTAATAGCTATCTGCACATTCAACTCATCCACCTTATTACGAATGCTCTTTGCATTGAGACACAAAGCCTTCAGGCTTGTTTTTACAACGCTCTTACCCCTTAGACAATTATGTTGGAAAATGGCCCTTTTTGATTTTTGCCCTGGATTTGTCTGCCTGCCACTTTTACTTTTCACCTTGCTACCTATTGCTTCTACCCTCATTTTACACCCCTCTGTCTCTCTGCTCATGCTCCCATCCCCCTGCCACATTAGTTTAAATCCTCCCCGACAACACTAGCAAACACTCCCCCAAGGACATTGGTTCCCTTCCAACCCAGGTGCAGACCGTCCTGTTTGTACTGGTCCCACCTCCCCCAGAACTGGTCCCACCTCCCCCAGAAAAAAGGCGTACAGGTTTGTCGGCTAATTGGCTCGGCCTGAGTGTGAATTGTCCCAATTGTGTGTGCGGGGATCGCTGGTCGGTGCAGACCCGGTGGGCCGAAGGGCCCGTTTCCGCGCTGTATCTCTAAACTAAACTAAATTAAATCGTTCCGCCGCTCACGTCAGTCCCGTGTCCGCTAGTTCTTCATTTCCCTAAGATGGACACAAAAAGCTGGAGTAACTCAGCGGGACAGGCAGCATCTCTGGAGACATGTTTCGGGTCGAGACCCTTCTTCAGACCGAGAGTCAGGGGGAGAGGGGAAACGAGAGATCTAGACGGTGATGTAGAGAGATAGAGAACAAATTAATGAAAGATATGGAAAAAAAAGTAACGATGATAAAGGAAAGAGGCCACTGTTAGCTGTGGATGAGAATGAGGGAGTGCAGCGTAGGTTCACCAGGTTAATTCCCGCGATGGCGGGACTGACATACGATGAAAGAATGGGTCGAATGGGCTTGTATTCACTGGAATTTAGAAGGATGAGAGGGGATCTTATAGAAACATATAAAATTCTTATGGGATAGGACAGGCTAGATGCAGGAAAAATATTCCCCATGTTGGGGGAGCCCAGAATCAGGGGTCACGCCTTTTAAGAATAAGGGGTCGGCCATTTAGGACTGAGATGAGGAAAAACTTTTTCACCCAGAGTGTTGTGAATCTGTGGAATTCTCTGCCACAGAAGGCAGTGGAGGCAAATTCACTGGATGTTTTCAAGAGAGAGTTAGATGTAGCTCTCAGGGCTAACAGAATCAAGGGATATGGGGGAGAAAGCAGGAACGAGGTACTGATTCTGGATGATCAGCCATGATCATATTGAATGGCGGTGCTGGCTCGAAGGGCCGAAAGGCCTACTCCCGCATCTATTTTCTATGGAGGCCAATTCACTGGATGTTTTCAAGAGAGAGTAGCTCTTTGGGCTAACAGAATCGGGGCATATGAGGAGAAAGCAGGAACGGGGTACTGATTGTGGATGATCAGCCATCATCACATTGAATGGCGGTGCTGGCTCGAAGAGCCTAGTGGCCTACTCCTGCACCTATTTTCTATGAAATGCAGAAAGAGGTAACGATGATAAAGGAATCTGGCTGCGGTTTGGTGTGGGCTAGGTGAAAATGAGTTACAGACAATGAGACTTGACAAGGAGGGGAGGACTTGGATCTGACTTGCGTCTTTTTTTGCCCCCCTGTAGTTTCGTCGCTCGGGTTGGTGGTGGATCGTGAGGAGGTGAAAGCGGCCTCGAGGATCGTGAGGGGAAGTCCGAGGTGTGACGGTTCGAGCCCCGACCTCGCCCTTGCCCTCGGCGATGGCCTACGACCCCTGGAAGTCCCTGGTGAGGTGGGGCCGAGACTAAGGAGGAGGAGGAGGCCGCCATTCGAGATGTCCTCTTTCCGGCACGCCCCGCGTGAGGCTCTGCGGCCCGCGGCCCGCCTGGGCCCCTGAGGGAGGAGAGGGGGCTCCTTCCCCCCTAAAGGAACTTTAGAAAGACGAGGGGGGGGACCTCATTGAAACGTACAGAACAGTCAGAGTAAAACACCAGACGGGCAGCTCTTTGGCCACCCGACATGCAGTCGGATGACTTCTTCTTCCGCAAGTTCAAGAGGAGCAACCCCCGACCGCTGCTGACGGCAGTCACGTTCGAACCCAAGGCCGCCAGGCCGGCCCCGGAGCCGGTGGGCACCACCGTGAGGGCCCGCATCCTGGAATGGCCGCCGCAGAAGGAGATGCCCGAAGACGCCAGGGTGGAGGGCCAGGAAGGGCCCCACACCCAGCCCGTGGCGGCTGAGGGACACGGTCGAGTGGTGGAGGGAGGGGGGGAGGTGGCGGAGCAGGAGGAGGAGGAGGAGGAGGGGGGGAAAGAGGGAAGGAGTGTGTTGCTCCCCATCCAGCGCAGCAACAGCGAGGCGGCCATTGCAGAGAGCGCGGCCTCGCCCGTGGCCTGCGGGCCGGCGCTGCACCGGGAGTACGGCAGCGCCTCGTCGGTGGAGCGGCCCCGGGGGCCCGAGGGGGAGGGGGAGGGGGAGAGAGGGGGGGAGGGGGCCGAATCTCCGGCCGCCCCCCGTTTCCAGGACCCCTACCTCCTCCTGGGGCTGCCCGAGACCCCCGGGCCCCACATCCAGGCCCATTCTCAGGCCTGCCGCCGGGCCCAGAAGGCCGAGGGGCCCAGGTCACCGGGCCCCGACGACAGCCGGGGGGGCGCCCCCTGGCGCCGGCCACGCAGCCTGGCCCACTACGACGTCCAGAGCCTCCTCTTCGACCCGCAGCGAGCGGCCTCCAGCCGCGACAGCGCTGGGCGGCGCAAGAACATGGTGACCGGCGCCTCTGCGGCCTCCCAGGCCCCGGGACCCAGCAAGGCCCAGGAGCCGCCCGCGGGCCAGGGCGAGGACGGGGGCGAGGGCCCCGGGGAGGGGGCCGCCCTGGTCCTCAGCTGCCCGCACTTCCGCAACGAGGTGGGGGGCGAGGGGGAGCAGCAGAGGTCGAGCCAGTGCCCCAACGCCGCCGTGTCGGTGCTGGAGGAGCCCCGCGAGAGCCAGCTCACCCGCACCGGTGTCTACTTCATCGAGCATGCCGACCTCGGCGCCAACTACTACCGCAAATACTTCAGCGGCAAAGGTGGGCACTCGCCGGCCACTCACTCACTCTCACTCACTCACTCACTCACTCACTCACTCACTCACTCACTCACTCACTCACTCACTCACTCACTCACTCACTCTCACTCACTCTCACTCACTCACTCACACTCTCACTCTCACTCACTCACTTCCTCTCACTCACTCACTCTCACTCACTCACTCTCACTCACTCACTCTCACTCACTCCGGGGATCCGTACCCGCAGGGGGAGGGAGGGAGGGAAGGAAGGAAGACTGGAGAGAGGGAGGAAAGATGGAGGGAGGTAGGAAAGGAGGGGGGAAAGGAAGAAAGAAAGGGGAGGGAAGGGATTTAAGGAAGGAAGGAGAGAGGGAGGGAGGTAAGGAAGGAGAGAAGGAGGGAGAGAGAGAAGGAGGGAGAGAGGGAAGGAGGGAGAGCGGGAAGGAGGGAGAGCGGGAAGGAGGGAGGGAGGAAAGAAGGGAGGGAGGAGGGAGGGAAGGGATTTAAGGAGGGCAGCTCTGCGTTTGCCCACGTCTGCTCTCTCCATCTCCGCACCATCACACAGGGCATCAGGCACACCCCACACTGGGCCCAAACGCACACACACACACACACACACACACACACACACACACACACACACACACACACACACACACACACACACACACACACACACACACACACACACACACACACACACACACACACACACACACACACACACACACACACACACGAACGAGTGGGTTAACCTGCGATGAGCGTCTGTCGACACTGGGCCTGTACTCGATGGAGTTTAGAAGGTCGAGGGGGTCACCTCATTGAAACTTACAGAACAGTGAAAGGCCTGGATAGAGTGGATGTGGAGAGGATGTTTCCACTAGTGGGAGAGTCTAGGACTAGAGGGCACAGCCTCAGGATTAAAGGGCGCTCTTGTAGGAAGGAGATGAGGAGGAATTTCTTTAGTCAGAGGGCGGTGAATCTGTGGAATTCTTTGCCACAGACGGCTGTGGAGGCCAGAAGTCAGTGGATATTTTTAAGGCAGAGATAGATAGATTCTTGATTAGTGCGGGTGTCAGGGGTTGTGGGGAGAAGGCAGGAGAATGGGGTTGAGAGGGAGAGATAGATCAGCCATGATTGAATGGCAGAGTAGACATGATGGGCCGGATGGCCTAATTCTGTTACAGTCACTCATGACACAGTTAGAGAGAGACAGAGAGAGACACACACACAATGAGACACTCACACACATACACAGACAGACAGACAAACACACACTCAGGTGTTGGTAGCGTGAGGCGCAGATGGAGTCATTGGACAAGAGTTTCGTTTGTGCGTGGGAAGGAACCGCAGATGCTGGCATACACCGAAGATAGCCACGAAATGCTGGAGTAACTCAGCGGGACAGGCAGCATCTCTGGAGAGAAGGAATGGGTGACGTTTCGGGTTGTGACAGGTCTGAAGAAGGGTCTCGACCCGAAACGTCACCCATTCCTTCTCTCCAGAGATGCCGCCTGTCCCGCTGAGTTACTCCAGTGTCCATCTTCTCCCCAGAGACAGGTGGGTATGACTGTAATCACGTATTGTCTTTCCGCTGACTGGTTAGAAACGCAACGAAAGCCTTTCCACTCTTCGGCACGGTGGCGCAGCGGTAGAGTCGCTGCCTCACAGCGCCGGAGGCCCGGGCTCGATCCTGACCACGGGTGCTGTCAGTACGGAGTTTGCACGTTCTCCCCGTGTGTGACCAACCGCTGGCAGGTGGGACGAGTGCGGCTGGGACATGTTGGCCGCTGTGGGCAAGTTGGGCCGAAGGGCCTGTTCCCACGCTGTGACCTTAGAATAAAGGGGAGGTCATTTAAGACTGAGGTGAGAAAAAAACTTTTTCACCCAGAGTTGTGAATTTGTGGAATTCCCTGCCACAGAGGGCAGTGGAGGCCAAGTCACTGTCACACGAGGAAAGATTGAAAAGACCAGGCTTGTATTCACTGGAGTTTAGAAGGATGAGGGGGGATCTTATAGAAACATATCAAATTATAAAAGGACTGGACAAGCTAGATGCAGGAAAAATGTTCCCAATGTTGGGCGAGTCCAGAACCAGGGGCCACACAGTCTTAGAATAAAAGGGAGGCCATTTAAGGCTGAGGTGAGAAAAAAACTTTTTCTCCCAGATTGTGAATCTGTGGAATTCCCTGCCACAGAGGGCAGTGGAGGCCAAATCACTGGATGGATTTAAGAGAGAGTTCGATAGAGCTCTAGGGGCTAGTGGAGTCAAGGGATATGGGGAGAAGGCAGGCACGGGTTATTGATTGGGGACGATCAGCCATGATCACAATGAATGGCGGTGCTGGCTCGAATGGCCTCCTCCCGCACGTATTTTCTATATTTCTCTGACCTCAGAACCCTTCTTCCCCTCTCTGTTGCTGCGTGATTCACAGCGCCTGCAGCTCAGGCAGTGCTGCAAGAGGCACCTCCATCGCAGCCGGCCTGAGTTCTGTGCCTCCACAGGATGCTGCGGGCAGGATGCGGCCGTCGGTTGCCTAGCAACCCTGGGCCTTCCCGAAGGCCCGCGGTCTCGCAGCCTAGGCAGCAGTTTAGTCATAAGGTCACAAGTGATAGGAGCGGAATTAGGCCATTCGGCCCATCAAGTCTACTCCGCCATTCAATCACGGCTGATCTATCTTAGTTTAGTTTAGTTTGGAGATACAGCGCGGAAACAGGCCCTTTCGGCCTATCAGGTCCACGCCGACCAGCGATCCCCACACACTAGCACTTGGATAGAGTGGATGTGGAGAGGATATTTCCACTGGTGGGAGAGTCTAGGACTAGAGGTCACAGCCTCAGAATTAAAGGACGTTCCTTTAGGAAATATAGCACGAAAACAGGCTCTTTCGGCCCACCGGGTCCGAGCCGACCAGCGATCCCCGCACACTAACACTATCCCACACACGCCAGGGACAATTTTTGCATTTACCAAGCCAATTAGCCTACAAACCTGTACGTTTTTGGAGTGTGGGAGGAAACTGAAGATGTCGGAGAAAACCCACGCTGGTCACGGGGAGAACGTACAGACTCCCTCTCGACCCCATTCTCCTGCCTTCTCCCCATAACCCCTGACACCCGTACACTACAAGAATCTATCTATCTCCGCCTTAAATATATCTGCTGACTTGTGGCCTCCACAGCCTTCTGTGGCAATGAATTCCACAGATTCACCACCCTCTGACCAAAGAAATTCCTCCTCATCTCCCTTCCTAAAAGAACGTCCTTTAATTCTGAGGCTGTGACCTCTGGTCCTAGACTCTCCCACTCGTGGAAACATCCTCTCCACATCCACTCTATCCAGGCCTTTCACTATTCGGTAAAGTTTCGATGAGGTCCCCCCCTCATTCTTCTAAACTCCAGCGAGTAGCGGCCCAGTGCCGTCAAACGCTCATCATATGTTAAGCTGGGATCATTCTTGTGAACTTTGATTGTTATTAAAGGTTTATTGTCACGTGTACCGAAGTACGGTGAAAAGCTTTTGTTGCGTGCTAACCAGCCAGCGGAAAGACAACACATGATTACTATCGAGCCATTTACAGTGTACAGATACATGATAAGGGAAAATATCGTCTGGTGCAAGGTCCCTGGCACTGTGAGGCAGCAACTCTACCGCTGCACCACCATGCTGACCCAGGTAGAACCTTCGGTAGAGTTGCTGCCTCACAGCGCCAGAGACCCAGGTTCCATCCTGACTTTGGGTGCATTCTGCAACGGAGTTTGCACGTTCTCCCTGTGACCTGCGTGGGTTTTCCCCGGGTGCTCCGGTTTCCTCCCGCACTCCAAAGACGACAATTTCAGTTTAGCTCAGAAATACAGCGCGGAAACCAGCGATCCCTACACGCACACGCACACACACGCACACGCGCACGCACACCCACACGCACACGCACACGCACACACACACACATACTCGCACACGCACACACACACACGCACACACACACACATACTCACACACGCACGCACACATACACACGCACACACACACGCACATACATACACACAAACACACACACACACGCACACACACCCACACGCGCGCACACGCACACACACACAAGCACACATGCACACGCACACACACACAGACACACACACGCACACACACACACACGCACACACATATACACACACACACACATACACACATACACACACACACACAAACACACACACAAACACACACACACACACACATACACACACGCACAAACACGTACACATACACACACACTGGGTACAATTTACACATATGCCAAGCCAATTAACCTTGCAATGAACCTAGCCCCATTCTCCTGCCTTCTCACCACCGACCAGCGATCCCCGCACACAAACACTATCCTACACACACTAGGGACAATTTACAATCACACCAAGCCAATTAACCTACAAATCTGCACGTCTTTGGAGTGTGGGACGAAACCGAAGATCTCAGAGAAAAGCCCACGCAGGTCACGGGGAGAACGTACACAAACTCCGTACAGACAAGCACCCGTAGTCGGGATCGAACCCGGGCCTCCGGCGCTGCAAGCGCTGTAATGCCCCTGTCCCACTTAGGAAACCTGAACGGAAACCTCTGGAGACTTTGCGCCCCACCCAAGGTTTCCGTGCGGTTCCCAGAGGTTTTTGTCAGTCTCCCTAATGGTCGAAAGTGGTTTCCGCTTCTTCTATGTCCCGGCGACTATTTCACAAAATTCAAAACCGGCCGCGACTAAAAATAGGTTTCCTGCGGTTTTAAAAATGGGTAATTTTTAGTGGAAGCCGGTTGCGATGCTAGTTGAAGGTGGTTGCCGGAGGTTGAAGGTGGTTGCCGGAGGTTGCAGGCAGTGGTAGGCAAGACCTCCCTGGTGGAATAAAACTGGGTGAGAAAAAGGTCTTACCTTCCACTACCTGCAACCTCCGGCAGCCACCTTCAACCTCTGGCAACCACCTTCAACCTCCAGCAACCACCTTCAACTAGCATCGCGACCGGCTTCGACCAAAAATCACCCATTTTTAAAACGGCAGGAAACCTATTTTTAGCCGCGGCCGGTTTTGAATTTTTTGAAATAGTCGCCGGAAACATAGAAGAAGCAGAAACCACTTTCAACCATTAGGGAGACTGACAAAAACCTCCGGGAACCGCACGGAAACCTTGGGTGGGGCGCAAAGTCTCCAGAGGTTTCCGTTCAGGTTTCCTAAGTGGGACAGGGGGCATGAGGCAGCGACTCTACCAGTTTCTCCAAGCCGAGTGGGCTTAGCACCTGCCGATGCTGACCAGACCCGCTCCTTGTCTCTGCAGAGCACCAGAACTTCTTTGGGATCGACGAGGGCCTGGGACCGGTGGCGGTCAGTCTGAGGCGGGAAGAGAAGGACAAGGATTCCGGGAGCAGCTCGCAGTACAACTACCGTATCATTGTGAGGACCACGGAGGTACGTTGAGAAGACTCGCCCCGACTGGGGGGGAGGGGGGGGGGGGTAGGAGGTCACAAGGTCGTACGCAATAGGAGCAGAATTAGGCTGTTCAGCCCATTAAGTCCACTCCGCTATTCAGTCATGTCTGATCTATCTTTCCCTCCTAACCCCATCTTTATGCCTTCCTCCCCACAACCCCTGACATACGTACTAACCAAATATCTTATCTATCTCGGCCTTAAATGTATCCATTGATTCATCTCTCCCAACCTGTCCAAGCCAATAGACAATAGATGCAGGAGTAGGCCATTCGGCCCTTCGAGCCAGCACCATGCGGTGCTGGCTTGAAGGGCCGAATGGCCTCCGCCTGCACCTATTGTCTATTGTGTAAAAGTGCAATCCAACCAAGACCTCATCGGTGGAACAGGCACTCCTACACCTATTGTCTATTGACTTGGACAGGTTGGGAGCCAATGTGGCTCATGGCTGATCATCCCCAATCAGTACCCCGTTCCTGACTTCTCCCCATATCCCCTGACTCCGCTATCTTTAAGAGCCCTATCTAGCTCTCCCTTGAAAGTATCCAGAGAACCGGCCTCCACTAAGATAGACTCACAACTCTCTGTGAGAAAAAGTGTTTCCTCGTCTCCGTTCTAAATGGCTTATCCCTTATTCTTAAACTGTGACCCCTGATTCTGGAATCCCCCAACATAGAAACATAGAAAATAGGTGCAGGAGTAGGCCATTCGGCCCTTCAAGCCTGCACCGCCATTCAATATGATCATGGCTGATCATCCAACTCAGTATCCCGTACCTGCCTTCTCTCCATACCCCCTGATCCCTTTTGCCTCAAGGGCCACATCTAACTCCCTCTTAAATATAGTCAATGAACTGGCCTCAACTACCTTCTGTGGCTGAGAATTCCACAGATTCACCACTCTCTGGGTGAAAAATGTTTTTCTCATCTCGGTCCTAAAAGACCTCCCCCTTATCTTTAAACTGTGACCCCTTGTTCTGGACTTCCCCAACATCGGGAACAAACTTCCTGCATCTAGCCTGTCCAACCCCTTAAGAATTTTGTAAGTTTCTATAAGATTCCCCCCTCAATCTTCTAAATTCTAGCGAATACAAGCCGAGTCTATCCAGTCTTTCTTCATGTGAAAGACTGCCAGGAATCTGTCTGGTGAACATTCTCTGTACTCCCTCTATGGCAAGAATGTATTTCCTTAGATTAGGAGACCAAAACTGTACGCAATACTCCAGGTGTGGCCTCACCAAGGCCCTGTACAACTGCAGTAGAACCTCCCTGCTGCTATACTCAAGCCTTTTTGCTCTGAATGCTAACATATTCTTCACTGCCTGCTGTACCTGCATGCCTACTTTCAATGACTGGTGTACCATGACACCCAGGTCTCGTTGCATCTCGCCTTTTCATAATCCGCCACCATTCAGATAATAGTCTACTTTCCTGTTTTTGCCACCAAAGTGGATAACCTCACATTTATCCACATTATACTGCATCTGCCATGCATTTGCCCACTCACCCAGCCTATCCAAGTCACCTTGCAGTCTCCTAGCATCCTCTTCACAGCTAACACTGCCCCCCAGCTTTGTGTCATCCGTAAACTTGGAGATGTTGCCTTCAATTCCCTCATCCAAATCATTAATATATATTGTAAATAGCTGGGGTCCCAGCACTGAGCCTTGCGGCACCCCACTGGTCACTGCCTGCCATTCTGAAAAGGACCCGTTTACTCCGACTCTTTGCTTCCTGTCTGCCAGCCAGTTCTCTATCCACATCAATACTGAACCCCCAAAACCATGTGCTTTAAGTTTGCATAAGTTTGCTCTTATGTGGGACCTTGTCGAAAGCCTTCTGAAAGTCCAGATACAACACATCCACTGGTTCTCCCTTATCCACTCTACTAGTTACATCCTCAAAAAAATTCTATAAGATTCGTCAGACATGATTTACCTTTCATAAATCCATGCTGACTTTGTCCAATGATTTCCCCACTTTCCAAATGTGCTGCTATCCCATCTTTAATAACTGACTCTAGCAGTTTCCCCACTACCGACGTTAGACTAACTGGTCTGTAATTCCCCATTTTCTCTCTCCCTCCCTTTTTAAAAAGAGGGGTTACATTAGCTACCCTCCAATCCTCAGGAACTACTCCAGAATCTAAAGAGTTTTGAAAAATTATCACTAATGCATCCACTATTTCTGGGGCTACTTCCTTAAGTGCTCTGGGATGCAGCCGATCTGGCCCTGGGGATTTATCGGCCTTTAATCCATTCAATTTACCTAACACCACTTCCCAGCTAACCTGGATTTCACTCAGTTCCTCCATCTCATTTGACCCGCGGTCCCCTGCTATTTCCGGCAGATTATTTATGTCTTCCTTAGTGAAGACAGAACCAAAGTAGTTATTCAATTGGTCTGCCATATCCTTGTTCCCCATGATCAATTCACCAGTTTCTGACTTCAAGGGACCTACATTTGTTTTAACTAATTTTTTTCTCTTCACAAATCTATAAAAACTTTTGCAGTCAGTTTTTATGTTCCCTGCCAGTTTTCTTTCATAATCTATTTTCCCTTTCCTAATTAAGCCCTTTGTCCTCCTCTGCTGGATTCTGAATTTCTCCCAGTCCTCTGGTAGGCTGCCTTTTCTGGCTAATTTGTATGCCTCATCTTTTGTTTTGATACTATCCCTGATTTCCCTTGTTATCCGGATGCACTACCTTCCCTGATTTATTCTTTTGCCAAACTGGGATGAACAATTGTTGTAGTTCATCCATGCAGTCTTTAAATGCCTTCCATTGCATATCCACCGTCAACCCTTTAAGAATCAATTGCCAGTTAATCTTGGCCAATTCACGTCCCATATCCTCAAAGTGACCTTTCTTTAAGTTCAGAACCCTTGTTTCTGAATTAACAATGTCACTCTCCATCCTAATGAAGAACTCAACCATATTATGGTCACTCTTGCTCAAGGGACAAGACTGCTAACTAACCCTCATTACTCAATACCCAGTCTAAAATAGCCTGCTCTCTCGTTGGTTCATCTACATGTTGGTTTAGAAAACTATCCGCATACATTCCAAGAAATCCTCTTCCTCAGCGCCCCTGCCAATTTGATTCACCCAATCTATATGTAGATTGAAGTCACTAATTATAACTGTTTTACCCTTGTTGCACGCATTTCTAATTTCCTGTTTGATACCATCCCCAACTCCACTACTACTGTTAGGTGGCCTGTACACAGCTCCCACTAGCGTTTTCTGCCCCTTAGTGTTTCGCAGCTCTACCCATATCGATTCCACATCCACCAAGCTATCGGGAATGTCCTTCTGCAGAGTCCCTGCTTTCTCTACACTTAGGTCATAAGGAATGGAAGTAGAATTAGGCCATTCGGCCCATCGAGTCTACTCCACCATTCCATCATAGCTGGTCTATCTCTCCCTCCTAACCCCATTCTCCTGCCTTCTCCCCACAACCCCTGACACCCGTACTAATCAAGAATCTATCTATCTCTGCCTTAAAAATATCCACTGACTTGTGGCTTCCACAGCCGTCTATGGCAAAGAATTCCACAGATTCACCACCCTCTGGCTGAAGAAATTCCTCCTCATCTCCTTCCTAAAAGAACGTCCTTTAATTCTGAGGCTGTGACCTCTAGTCCTGGATTCTCCCACCAGTGGAAACATTCTCTCCACATCCACTCTTATCCAGGCCTTGCACTATTCTGTACGTTTCAATGAGGTCTTCCCCTCATCCTTCTAAACTCCAGCGAGTACAGGCCCAGTGCCGACAAACGCTCATCATAGGTTAACCCACTCATTCCTGGGATCGTTCTGGTAAACCTCCTCTGGACCCTCTCCACAGCCGGCACATCCTTCCTCAGAAATGGGGTCCAAAATTGCTCAAATGCTCAAACTCAATCTTCCAAATGCGGCCTGACCAGTTTTTGTGTACAAGCCCTCTCAAAATAAATGCTAGCATTGCCTTTGCTTTCTTTACTGCCGCTTCAACTTGAAGATGTTTGCATAATCCTGCACCAGCACTCACTCCCAAGTCCCTTTGCGCGTCCGATTTCTGGATTCTCTCCCCATTCAGAAAATAGTCTACGCCTTTATTCCTGCGACCAAAATGCACGACTCCACACTTTGCCACGCTGTATTCCATCTGCCCACTCTCACAACATGTCCAAGTCCTTCTGTAGAGTAGACACAAGATGCTGGAGTAACTCAGCGGGACAGGCAGCATCTCTGG
>OY740822.1:1483532-1671032 GCA_963514005.1 Raja brachyura | reverse complement strand
CGGGGGGGAGGAGGGTGGTGTGGGGTGGGGGGGGGGATGATCGTGTCATAAGTGATAGGAGCAGAATTAGGCCATTCGGCGCATCAAGTCTCGACGTTGGGGGAGTCCAGAACCAGGGGCCACACACAGTTTAAGATTATTAAGGGTTTGGACACGCTACAGACCAGGGTCGCCAACTTGTCCCGTATTAGCCGGGACATCCCGTATTTTGGGCTAACTGAGTTTGTTATTGAGGGAGCCCAGCGTTGGTTCACCAGGTTAATTCCCGGGATGGCGGGACCTCCCTTGTCCCGCAGTTGTACAGGGCCCTAGTGAGACCACACCTGGAGTAATGTGTGCAGTTTTGGTCCCCTAATTTGAGGAAGGACATTCTTGCTAATGAGGGAGTGCAGCGTAGGTTCGCCAGGTTAATTCCCGGGATGGCGGGACTGTCATACGCTGAGAGAATGGAGCGGCTGGGCTTGTCCACTCTGGAGTTTAGAAGGATGAGAGGGAATCTCATTGAAACATGTAAGATTGTTAAGGGCTTGGACACGCTAGAGGCAGGAAACATGTTCCCGATGTTGGGGGAGTCCAGAACCAGGGGCCACACACAGTTTAAGATTATTAAGGGTTTGGACACGCTAGAGGCAGGAAACATGTTCCCGATGTTGGGGAAAGTGCAGAACCAGGGTCCACACACAGTTGAAGAATAAGGGGTAAGCCATTTAGAACGGAGACGAGGAAACACTTTTTCTCACAGAGTTGTGAGTCTGTGGAATTCTCTGCCTCAGAGGGCGGTGGAGGCCGGTTCTCTGGATGCTTTCAAGAGAGAGCTGGATAGGGCTCTTAAAAATAGCGGAGTCAGGGGATATGGGGGAGAAGGCAGGAACGGGGTACTGATTGTGGATGATCAGCCATGATCATATTGAATGGCGGTGCTGGCTCGAAGGGCCGAATGGCCTCCTCCTGCACCTATTGTCTATTGTCTATTGTCTCGCTCTGTGAGTCTACGATCGAATGGCGGAGTAGATCTGATGAGCCAGATGGCCTAATTCTGCTGTCAGTGAATTCTGGATCTGATGAACCTATGAGGGGGGGATGGGGGGTGGGATAGGGGGACAAAGGAAGGGCAGAATAGACTGTGTCTGAACGTTCCTTCCTTTGCAGCGGATTCCACAGGCACACACTCGTTGTACACCACCTACCAGGAATACGAGATCATGTTCCACGTCTCCACTATGCTTCCATACACTGCCAACAACAGCCAGCAGGTGAGTCTCTCAATCTCCCATCCCACAGATAATGTCCACCTGGGTCTTGGCTGTGACAGGGGAGGTCAGGGGGAGAAAGCAGGAACTGGGTGCTGAGTTTTGGACGCAGATTTTGAAATCCAGTCGCACAGCGTGGAAACTGGCCCTTCGGCCCAACCTGCCCATGCTGGCCAACATCCGCAGCGCTGACCACCGACACTGGTCTCACCTGCCTGCGTTTGGCTCATCATCCCTCAGACAGGCAAAAAATGCTGGAGTAACTCAGTGGGTCAGGCAGCATCTCGGGAGAAAAGGGATAGGTGCTGTTTCAGGTTGGGACCCTTCCTCAAACTCAGGTGATGTTTTGGGTCGAGACCCTTCCTCAAATTCAGGTGAGGTTTCGGGTCGAGACCCTTCCTCAAATTCAGGTGAGGTTTCGGGTCATAGAAACATAGAAATTAGGTGCAGGAGTAGGCCATTCGGCCCTTCGAGCCTGCACCGCCATTCAATATGATCATGGCTGATCATCCAACTCAGTATCCCGTACCTGCCTTCTCTCCATACCCCCTGATCCCCTTAGCCACAAGGGCCACATCTAACTCCCTCTTAAATATAGCCAATGAACTGGCCTCAACTACCCTCTGTGGCAGAGAGTTTCAGAGACCCACCACTCTCTGTGTGAAAAAAGTCCTTCTCATCTCGGTCCTAAAGGATTTCCCCCTTATCCTTAAGCTGTGACCCCTTGTCCTGGACTTCCCCAACATCGGGAACAATCTTCCTGCATCTAGCCTGTCCAACCCCTTAAGAATTTTGTAAGTTTCTATAAGATCCCCTCTCAATCTCCTAAATTCTAGAGAGTATAAACCGAGTCTATCCAGTCTTTCTTCATAAGACAGTCCTGACATCCCAGGAATCAGTCTGGTGAACATTCTCAGTACTCCCTCTAAGGCAATAATGTCCTTCCTCAGATTTGGAGACCAGAACTGTACGCAATACTCCAGGTGTGGTCTAACCAAGACCCTATACAACTGCAGTAGAACCTCCCTGCTCCTATACTCAAATCCTTTTGCTATGAAAGGGTCGAGACCCTTCCTCAAATTCAGGTGATGTTTTGGGTCGGGACCCTTCATCAGAATAGGGTGAAGTTTCGGGTCGAGACCCTTCCTCAAATTCAGGTGATGTTTCAGGTCGGGTGTAGACACAAATGCTGGAGAAACTCAGCGGGTGAGGCAGCATCTATGGAGCGAAGGAATAGGTGACGTTTTGGGTCGGGATCCTTCTTCAAACACATGTGATAACTGGGGTCAGGACCCTTCTTCAGACGTTTAAGGGGATGTTTTTGGATCGGGGCGTTTCTTGAGTCCGGCAGTCTTCTGTCCACCCCTGTATCTCACGCCGCTGCTGTTGTCCGCTGTCCTTGTCTCCCCAGCTTCTCCGTAAACGCCACATCGGTAACGATATTGTGACGATAGTCTTCCAGGAGCCCGGCGCTGGCCCCTTCACGCCAAAAACCATCCGCTCCCACTTCCAGCACGTCTTCCTAGTTGTGCAGGTGCACGACCCTTGCACCGAGCTGGTATCCTACAGGTCAGTAACCAGGCCGGCACGGTGGCGCAGCGGTAGAGTTTCCGCCTCATGCTACACCCAACTTAAATCTAACCCACTCTTGAGAACATCCGTTAGCCCTCCCCATATCACAGAAACATAGAAAAATAGGTGCAGGAGTCGGCCATTCGAGCCTGCACCGCCATTCAATATGATCATGGCTGATCATCCAGGTCAGTGTATCGAAGTATATCCCTTGAATCCGTTAGCCCCAAGAGCTAAATCTAACTCTCTCTTGAAAACATCCAGTGAATTGGCCTCCACTGCCTTCTGTGGCAGAGAATTCCACAGATTCACAGCTCTCTGGGTGAAAACGTTTTTCCCCATTTCAGTCCAAAATGGCCGACCCCTTATTCTTAAACTGTGTGACCCACTGGTTCTGGACTTCCCCCCCCAACATGAGGAACATTTTTTCCTGCATCTAGCCTGTCCAATCCCTGAAGATACCCTCTCATCCTTCTAAATTCCAGTGAATGCGAGCCCAGTCGATCCATTCTTCCATCATATGTCAGTCCCGTCATCCCGGGAATTAAGCTGGTGAACCTGCGCTGCACTCCCTCAGTAGCAAGAATGTCCTTCCTCAACATTTAGAGAGCAAAACTGCACACAATTCCCCAGGTGGGGTCTCACCAGGGCCCTGTACAACTGCAGGAGGACCTCCTTGCTCAAATCGTCTCGCTATGAATGCAAGGGTAGTACTTGAGGGAGTGCCAGACTGACCTTCGAAGGCCCCACTGGACTGTGTAGGATTTCCTGGCACCCTTTCATCTCAGTGGTTTGGAATTGAATGAATGAATGAATAAGTTTATTGGCCAAGTATTCACATACAAGGAATTTGCTTTGGTGCTCCGCCCGCAAGTGACAACATGACCAACAGTGACAATTGTTTCTGGATATCTCCTGGATGTCTCGAGGAAAACCAAGGAACTGATTGTGGACTTTGGAAGGGGTAGGATGGGGACCCACAGCCCCGTTTATATCAACGGGTCGATGGCGGAAAGGGTCAAGAGCTTCAAATTCCTGGGCGTGCACATTCCCGAAGATCTCTCCTGGTCCGAGAACGCAGATGCAATTATAAAGAAAGCACATGAGCGCCTCTACTTCCTGAGAAGATTACAGAGAGTCGGTTTGTCAAGGAGGACTCTCTCGAACTTCTACAGGTGCACAGTAGAGAGCTTGCTGACTGGTTGCATCATGCCTTGGTTCGGCAACTTGAGCGCTCTGGAGCGGAAAAGACTCCAAAAAGTAGTAAACACTGCCCAGTCCATCATCGGCTCCGACCTCCCTTCCATCGAGGGGATCTATTGCAGTCGCTGCCTCAAAAAGGCCGGCAGCATCATCAAGGACCCACACCATCCTGGCCACACACTCATCTCCCCGCTACCTTCAGGTAGAAGGTACAGGAGCCTGAAGACTGCAACGTCCAGGTTCAGGAATAGCTACTTCCCCACAGCCACCAGGCTATTAAACTCCTCAAACAAAACTCTGAACATTAATAGCCCATTATTTGCACTTTATTTATTCATGTGTGTATATATTTATATAATGGTATATGGACACACTGATCTGTTCTGTATTTATTTATAACCATATAACAATTACAGCACGGAAACAGGCCTTCTCGGCCCTTCCAGTCCGTGCCGACCATTTATTTTCCCCTAGTCCCATCTACCTGCACTCAGCCCACACCCCTCCATTCCCTTCCCGCCCATATACCTATCCACTTTACTTTTAAATGTTAAAATCGATCCTGCCTCCACCACTTCTGCTGGAAGATCATTCCACACAGCCACCACTCTCTGAGTAAAGAAGTTCCCCCTCATGTTACCCCTAAACTTCTGTCCCTCAATTCTCATGTCACGCCCTCTTGTTTGAATCTTCCCTACCCTCAATGGGAAAAGCTTATCCACTTGTGCCGACTATATTCTGTTGTGCTGAAGCAAAGCAAGAATTTCATTGTCCTATCTGGGGCACACGACAATAAACTCTCTTGAAGCTTGGCTGGAAGACGTCATGTTGTTTTTAAGGTTAGAAAAGATTAAATTCACATTGAGGGGGTCTGTGAAAAAGTTTTATTTGAAATGGGAACCCTTTTTATCATACTTGGAGGATCTAAAGGAACTATTGACTGAGGGCACTTGACATTAAGTGGTGATTCAGATTCAGATTCAGATTCAGATTCAGATTCAGATTCAATTTTAATTGTCATTGTCAGTGTACAGTACAGAGACAACGAAATGCATTTAGCATCTCCCTGGAAGAGCGACACAGCAAATTATTTGAATAAATAACAATAAGTGTCCGGGGGGGGTGATTGGCAGTCACCGAGGTACGTTGTTGTCACCGAGGTACGTTGTTGATCAGGGGTGATCAGCCTTTATTCTGTTTTGTTGCTTCATTATTGTTAAAAAGTGCATTTGATTTTGTGATATATTTGGATTGTGAAAAAATAAGCTGCCAAGGGGTGTTTAGGGAGGGTGGGTTTATATTATTATTATTATTATTTATAAAAAACAAAATGGAGGAAAATGTAATGCCATACATTAGAAATGTTACAACATTTTGAGATTTAAAAAATCAAGTCTGCAATTTATCCCATCAGATAAAGCATAAAAAGAAACATAGAAACATAGACAATAGGTGCAGGAGTAGGCCATTCAGCCCTTCGAGCCTGCACCGCCATTCAATATGATCATGGCTGATCATCCAACTCAGTATCCTGTACCTGCCTTCTCTCCATACCCTCTGATCCCATTAGCCACAAGGACCACATCTAACTCCCTCTTAAATATAGCCAATGAACTGGCCTCAACTACCCTCTGTGGCAGAGAGTTCCAGAGACCCACCACTCTCTCTGTGAAAAAAGTCCTTCTCATCTCGGTCCTAAAGGATTTCCCCCTTATCCTTAAGCTGTGACCCCTTGTCCTGGACCTCCCCAACATCGGGAACAATCTTCCTGCATCTAGCCTGTCCAACCCCTTAAGAATTTTGTAAGTTTCTATAAGATCCCCTCTCAATCTCATAAATTCTAGAGAGTATAAACCGAGTCTATGCAGTCTTTGTTCATAAGACAGTCCTGACATCCCAGGAATCAGTCTGGTTTAATTTGACACCTAATTCACTTTCATATCTTCAGTATTAAGAAAGTTATGACCATTTTCATACTCGGAAATTAGCATCTTGCTCCCCATTGCCTTTCAATTGACTTAACTCAAAAGCTGTGATCTGGAACAGTTAAAAGCCCATAACTTTCTTAAAAATTAAGAGAACTCAATGACATTTTCAGTTATTATAGATTGAAGCATTCTGAAACAAATATGAAACAATCTTACTTGGATGACCTGAAATTAAAGCATATAATTAGTTAGTTATCTAATTGTAGCTAATTACAAAATTCAATGAGTAGATCTAAACATCTATCTATTTCTTAAGAAAAGATAAACTTTTTTTAAATTGCCTAAGTGTCCAAATAACATTCACACAATAATCCACAATATAACATAATTTTTAAATCTAATTGTCATGAATTTCTGGGCCAAATGGAAGGAATTTAGTGTTTGATTCCTGTAAATTAATGGCCATTTAAATCAACTAGCGAGTGGGTTTTAGTTAAATGCGGTGGATTGGAACGTTGCGGTTAGCGGTGAAGTCGGGAGGAAAAATACTGTTTGTTCATACATTTTTTTGGACCCCATTTCGCAACATGAAAATGTTATTAAAGCCTCCCGAAAAACCAACTTTTAATATAAAAATAAACTGTGTACCTTTTTTTCTCCCCTACGCAAAATCCTTCCCGTTGTCGGCGCTCATGGCTTTTGAAGGTGATTTTTAAATTAATCTAGTTAATAAATAATTTAGAGTAATTTAAAAATACCTTCATGAATGAAATGTCGGAGCGATTTTTCTTCCGCAACTAAATCGCCCGACATTGATCGATTATCCCTGCCTGTAGAAAAACGGCACTTTAAGCCCGTCCCCCTCTGAAAGGCGCCAAAGTTGCGCACACGGGGAGCGGCAGAACTGCAGCGCTGCTCAAGGTAAGTTTTGTAACATACCTACATACATCAGATGTACTGTGAATTTTTATTTTTTTTCCCTCCAATAAAAAACTATTAATTAAAAAAAAACTCTCTTGAATCTTGAGCTAAGAGAGAATACGTGACCTTTTCTTTTTTTTTTCTCTCCCCTCCCCTCCCCGACTGAACCAGCGTGGCCATCACCTGCTCCAAGGACATCCCCGAGTTCGGGCCCTTCTTCCCGAAGGACGCGGCCTTCCCCGGCTCGCCGACCTTCCGCGAGTTCCTGCTGGCCAAGGTGGTGAACGGGGAGAACGCGGCGGAGAAGTCGGAGAAGTTCCACGCCATGGCCACCCGCACGCGGCAGGAGTACCTGAAGGATCTGGCGGACAACCACGTTACCACCGCCACCGTCGACTCCTCCTCCTCCTCCAAGCTGGCTGCCATCATCTCCCTGCCCACCAAGAGGAAGGAGCGGCCCCGGGGAGGACGGGCCCCCGAGCTGCACAGCGCCGGTGCGCTGCTGTGGCCCGTGGCGGCCGACTGGACCCAGGCCCCCGGCGAGGCTGACGCCATCCTGGGCATCTCCAATGAGTTTGTGGTGGTGCTGGACCGGAGGCAGCAGCGGGTGGTGCTGAACTGCTCGTGCCGCGACGTGATTGGGTGGACCCTCAGCCGGGGCAAGCGCGTGGTCATCTACTACGAACAGGGCGAGTTCGTGGACGTCACCACCCTGGACAACCAGCCGGACGACTTCACCGAGATTGTTCACAGGCTGGAGGTAGGTGCGCGGTGGGGGTGTGTACACACACACGCACGCACGCACGCACGCACGCACGCACACACACACACACACTCACGCTCGCGCACACGCTCACGCGCACGCGCACACGCACACGCAGACTCACACGCACACGCTCACGCGCACGCACACACACACGCGCGCGCGCACACGCACGCACGCACACTCACACGCACGCACGCACGCACGCACGCACACACAGACACACACACTCACACTCACACACACACACGCGCACACACACACACACACCCACACACACACGCACACACACGCACACACACTCACACTCACACGTACGCACACACACACTCACGCACGCACGAACACACACACACACACACACACCTGCACAGAACCGGGACTCTCCACACCGGTCAATAGGTGCAAGAGTAGGCCATTCGGCCCTTCGAGCCAGCACCGCCATTCAATGTGATCATGTGTGAGAGAGAGTGTGAGAGTGTGAGTGTATGAGAGAGAGTGTGAGTGTGTGAGAGAGAGTGTGAGAGTGTGAGAGAGAGTGTGAGAGTGTGAGAGAGAGTGAGTGTGTGAGAGAGAGTGTGAGTGTGTGAGAGAGAGTGTGTGTGAGAGAGAGTGTGAGTGTGTGAGAGAGAGGGTGAGTGTGTGAGAGAGAGTGTGAGTGTGAGTGTGTGAGAGAGTGTGAGTGTGTGAGAGAGTGAGTGTGTGAGATAGAGTGTGAGTGTGTGAGAGCGAGTGTGAGTGAGAGTGAGTAAGTGTTTTTCGCCACGTGTGTCATGAAACTGTCGTCAATCCAGATCCTGCTGCAATCGTTCACAACTGAGAGGGTTTAAGAAGGAACTGCAGATGCTGGAAAAATCGAAGGTGGCAAAAATGCTGGAGAAACTCATTGGGTGAGGCAGCGTCTGTGGAGCGAAGGAAATTAGGCAACGTTTCGGGTCGAGACAACCCAAAACGTTGCCTATTTCCTTCACTCCACCAATGTTGCCTCACCCGCAGAGTTTAGACATTAGACAATAGACAACAGGTGCAGGAGTGGGCCATTTGGCCCTTTGAGCCAGCACCGCCATTCTATGTGATCGCGGCTGATCATCCCCAATCAGTACCCCGTTCCTGCCTTCTCCCCATATCCCCTGACTCCGCTATCTTTAAGAGCCCTATCTAACTCTCTCTTGAAAGCATCCAGAGAAGCGGCCTCCACCGCCCAATGAGGCAGAGAATTCCACAGACTCACCACTCTCTGTGAGAAAAAGTGTTTCCTCGTCTCCGTTCTAAATGGCCGACTCCTTATTCTTAAACTGTGTAAACTATCCTACACACACTAGGGACAATTTACAGAAGCTAATTAACTGACAAAACTGCTTGTCTTTGGAGAGTGGGAGTGAACATGGGAGAATGTACAGACAGCACCCATAGTCGGGATTGAATCCGGGACTCTGGCACTGTGAGGCACAGCTCTACCCCACTGCGCCGTTTTGCTTGTGAGGCCCTAGTGACCAGCTGGGGATCGCTCGCAGGAGGTGAGGTTGACAAAGACCGACATTTCAGGCCGGGAATGGCAGGCAGGTCAAGGTCGCGTGGATGATTCAGTTCAGGAAAAAGAGAACCACCCGCTCAGTCTCCAGGGTCAGAGCCGTTCTGTTAGCACAGCCTTGTCACGTTGCCATTGTGTGTGCGCGTCATCTCCTGCTAGGTTCACCAGCTAGTCGTTCTCACACCTCACCCTTCCGTATCTCTGACTCCCTCCCTCCCCCTGACTCTCAGATAGAAGATTGGGTCTTGACCCGAAACGTCACCTGTTCCTTCTCCCCAGGGATGCTGCCGGTCCCGCTGAGTTATAGAAACTCAGTTTCTTATAGAAACGTACAAAATTCTTAAGGGGTTGGACAGGCTAGATGCAGGAAGATTGTTCCCGATGTTGGGGAGGTCCAGGACAAGGGGTCACACAGTTTAAGGATAAGGGGGAAATCCTTTAGGACCGAGATGAGAAGGACCTTTTTCACACAGAGAGTGGTGGGTCTCTGGAACTCTCTGCCACAGAGGGTAGTTGAGGCCAGTTCATTGGCTATATTTAAGAGGGAGTTAGATGTGGCCCTTGTGGCTAAGGGGATCAGAGGGTATGGAGAGAAGGCAGGTATGGGATACTGAGTTGGATGATCAGCCATGATCATATTGAATGGCGGTGCAGGCTCGAAGGGCCGAATGGCCTACTCCTGCACCTATTGTCTATGTTTCTATGTTACTCCAGCTTTTTGTGTCTTATCTTCGGTTTAAACCAGCACCTGCGGTTCCTTCCCACGCATTTCTCCAAGCATAACGGTCACGGTGGTGCTGCGGTAGAGTTGCTGCCACCCGGGTTCGATCCTGACTGTACGTTCTCCCCGTGACCTGCGTGGGTTTTCTCCGAGATCTTCGGTTTCCTCACACACTCCAAAGACGTGCGGGTCTGTACGTTTGGAAGAAGGGTCTCGACCCGAAACGTCGCCTATCTCCTTCGCTCCTTAGATGCTGCTGCACCCGCTGAGTTTCTCCAGCTTTTTGTGTAACCCCCAGGTCTGTAGGTTAATTGTCCCTAGTGGGTGTAGGACAGACAATAGGTGCAGGAGTAGGACATTCGGCCCTTCGAGCCAGCACCGCCATTCAATGTGATCACGGCTGATCATCCACAATCTGTACCCCGTTCCTGCGCGATCGAACCCGGGTCTCCGGCGCTGCATTCGCAGTGAGGCGGCAATTCTACCGCTGCGCCACCGCGACTGTCTGCCTCATAACCTAGATCAGACCTTTTGTGTCTTTATCTGCGGTGTAAACCAGCATCTGCAGTTCCTTCCAACGCACTTGTTCCAACAGAGAGTTAGATTTAGCTCTCTTGGGCTAACGGAATCAAGGGATATGGGGAGAAAGCCGGAACGGGGTACTGATTTTGGATGATCAGCCAGGATCGTATTGAATGGCGGTGCTGGCTCGGAGGGCCGAATGGCCGATTTGTTTCTAGGTAGTGCTGGAGTAATTCAGCTGGGTGAGGCAGCATCTCTGGAGAGAAGGAATGGGCGACGTTTCGGGTCGAGACCCTTCTATGGCTCCGTGAGTGTTTGACGGCATTGGGCCTGTACTCGCTGGAGTTTAGAAGGATGAGGGGGGAAACCTCATTGAAACTTACCGATAATGACATTTTATGTCTTTCTTCATTGACTGATGGAAGTATTTTTTAATTTTGTTGCATCTGTACCCATTGTCATACAGTGTAGAAACAGGCCCTTCGGCCCAACGTGCCGGGTCTAACACTGATGCCGGAGAGAGCTGGGGTAGTGACTGCCAGTGTGAGATTGTAGATTCACTAATACCCCTGTCCCACCTAGGAAACCTGAACGGAAACCTCTGGAGACTTTGCGCCCCACCCAAGGTTTCCGTGCGGTTCCCGGAGGTCTTTGTCAGTCTTCCTAATGGTTGAAAGTGGTTTCCACTTCTCTATGTTCCGGCGATTATTTAAAAAAATTCAAAACCGGCTGCGACTAAAAATAGGTTGGCTGCCATTTTAAAAATGGGTAATTTTTTTAGTCGAAGCCGGTTGCGATGCTAGTTGAAGGTGGTTGCCGGAGGTTGAAGGTGGTTGCTGGAGGTTGAAGGTGGTTGCCGGAGGTTGAAGGTGGTTGCCGGAGGTTGAAGGTGGTTGCCGGAGGTTGAAGGTGGTTGCCGGAGGTTGCAGGCAGTGGAAGGTAAGACCTCCCGTGTGGAATAAAACTGGGTGAAAATAAGGTCTTACCCTTCCACTACCCCCAACCTTGATGTCGGATCACAAAGGATTAGTTGGAAATAGACACAAAATGCTGGAGTAACTCGGCGGGACAGGCAGCATTCCCGTGAGAGATGGAATGGGTGATGTTTCGGGCCGAGACAGATCTGATGAAAGGTCTCGACCAGAAACGTCACCCATTCCATCTCTCCAGGGATGCTGCCTGTCCCGCTGAGTTTCTCCAGCATTTTGTGTCTATCATTGTTAGCTGGGGGTTTGTTCGAGCCAATGGTCAGATGTGCTGCCTTGCATCACCTCCAGTATCATGGAATTCATTGCGTGTCTCATCATAGACTTTAGACTTCAGAGGTACAGCGCGGAAACAGGCCCTTCGGCCCACCAAGTCCGTGCCGACCTATCGATAACCCCGATAGGTGGCATTACAGTAGAGATGCTGCCTTACAGCGCCATGGACGCGGGTTCGATCCTGACCACGGGTGCTGTCTGTACGGAGTTTGCACGTTCTCCCCGTGACCTGCGTGGGTTTTCTCTGGGATCTCCGGTTTCCTCCCACACTCCGAAGACATAGAAACATTGAAAATAGGTGCAGGAGTAGGCCATTTGCCCCTTCATAGAAACATAGAAAATAGGTGCAGGAGTAGGCCATTCGCCCCTTCATAGAAACATTGAAAATAGGTGCAGGAGTAGGCCATTCGCCCCTTCATAGAAACATAGAAAATAGGTGCAGGAGTAGGCCATTCGCCCCTTCATAGAAACATTGAAAATAGGTGCAGGAGTAGGCCATTCGCCCCTTCATAGAAACATAGAAAATAGGTGCAGGAGGAGGCCATTCAGCCCTTCGAGCCAGCACTGCCATTCATTGCGATCATGGCTGATCGTCCGCTATCAATAACCCGTGCCTGCCTTCTCCCCATATCCCTTGACTCCACTAGCCCCCTAGAGCTCTATCTAACTCTCTCGTAAATCCATCCAGTGACTTGGCCTCCACTGCCCTCTGTGTCAGGGAATTCCACAAATTCACAACTCTCTGGGTGAAAAGGTTTTTTCTCACCTCAGTCTGAAATAACCTCCCCTTTATTCTAAGACTGTGTGGCCCCTGGTTCTGGACTCGCCCAACATTGGGAACATTTTTCCTGCAGGTTTGCTGGTTAATTGGCTTGGCAAAACTGTAAATTGCCCCTGGTGTGTGTAGGACAGTGACAGCGTGCGGGGATCGCTGGTCGGTGTGGACTCGGCGGGCCGAATGGCCTGCTCTGCGCCGTACTTCCAAACTAAACTACCACTATATTTAAAAAAATATTTTTTTTCAAAAATAAATTGACTGCTATAACTTTCTGACAATATTTGTCAATAGCAGTGAGCTGTGGAAAGGTGAGCGCTTATAGATTTGTCACACACACAACAAATGTGGTTGGGGCTCCGTCTGTGTGGGGAAGGAAACAGGAAGTTAGGTAACAAGGCAACAGGAAGGCTCTGAAGGAAAGAGTTGGTTCACTTTGTTAATTCTCATTCTCAAAGCGGAACCAGAACGCACACAGTGGTTTCTCCTCAGATTTTGCAAGGTGTCTTAAAGGGACAGAGTAATGCCTTAAAAGGGGCTGATTGCTTTAATTAAGTGGGAACATACAACAGTGTAGCAGAGGTACAGGCCCTTCGGCCCACAATGTCCGTGCTGGACATAATGTCAGGTTAAACTGAACTCCTCTGCTGGCACATGATCCATATCCCTCCATTCCCATCGCATCATAGAAAAAATAGGTGCAGGAGTAGACCATTCGGCCCTTCGAGCCAGCACCGCCATTCAATATCATCATGGCTGATCATCCAAAATCAATACCCCGTCCCTGCTATCTCCTCATATCCCTTGATTCCGTTAGCCTTAAGAGCTAAATCTAACTCTCTCTTGAAAACATCCAGAGAATTGGGCTCCACTGCCTTCTGTGGCAGAGAATCCCACAGATTCACAACTCTCTGGTTGGAAAAGTTTTTCCTCACCACAGTCCTAAGTGGCCTAACCCCTTATCTTAAACTGTGACCCCCTGGTTCTGGACTCCCCGAACATGGGAAACATTTTTTCTGCATCTAGCCTGGGCAATCCCTTGGGAGTTTTACTAAGATCCCGTCTCATCCTTCTAAATTCCAGTGAATATAAGCCCAGTTGACTCATTCTTTCATCATATGTCAGTCCCGCCATCTCAGGAATTACCCTGGTGAACCCACACTGCATTCCCTCAATAGCAATTGTTTGCTGAATCTAGTGTAGTTTAGAGATACAGCACGGAAACAGGCCCTTCGGCCCACCGAGTCTACGCAGACCAGCGATCCCCACACACTAACACTATCCTACACACACTGGAGACAATTTACAATTTTACCGAAGCCAATTAACGTACAAACCCGCATGTCTTTGGAGTGCGGGAGGAAACCGAAGATCTCGGTGAAAACCCACGCAGGTCACGGGGAAAACGTACAAACTCCGCAGTCGGGATCGAACCCGGGTCTCAGCCGCTGTGAGGCGGCAACTCTACCGTCGCACCACCGTGCCGCCCTTCGGCTCAACATGTTCCATCTACACTAGTCCCACAAGCACAGTCCACACACACATGGTTACTTAGCCAATTAATCATGGCTGATCAATCTCTCCCTCCTAACCCCATTCTCCTGCCTTCACCCCATAACCCCTCACATTGGTACTAATCAAGAATCTTATCTATCTGTGCCTTAAAAATATCCATTGACTAAAAATATCCTAATCGCCACCAGTATTTTAGGCGACTGTCATAGTTGTAGCAGGTCGCCGAAAATCCGGTGACTGGACTAATGGCCCTGTCCCACTCGGCGATTTTTTGGACGAGTGCTGACGACTATGACAATGGAATTCACCGGTCAGCGCTGGCGCCAACCTACGCCATCTTGGCGAGAACTGACAGCAGTATTATAAAAGACCCCACACATCTCCATCACGGACTGTTCACTCTGCTGCCCTCGGGCAAAAGATATCGCAGCATAAGGAGCAGAACATCAAGGTTCTGCAACAGCTTCTTCCCACGAGCCATCAGACTCCTGAATGCCGTGTAATGGGCTGCCACCATTGTCTATTTATCCTTTTTATCCATATTTATCCTTCTGTTAATTATCGTGTTGCCCAGGGAGCCAAATGCAACGGAATTTCGTTTGGAACTGCATATATCAATGCATTTCTAAATGACAATAAAGTTTGTTTGACTTTGAAACTACGACAGCACCTACGTCAGGAGAAGACAAGCTACGACAAGCCCCCGACTGTCGCCGAAAAATTTTGAACATTTCAAAATCCAGCTGCGACCAGAAAAATGCTACGATTCTTCGGGCAACTGAGGGGACGACTCACGACCATACAGGCAACACCCCGGCGACCATGTGGCCAAGCCTAGTTGCCGGTAGTCGGCTACAAAAATCACCAAATAGGGACAGGCCCTTCAGCCTCCACAACCTTCTGTGGCAATGAATACAATGGTTCTCCATCCTCTGACTGAAGAAATTCCTCCTCATCTCCTTCTGAAAGGAACGTCCTTTAATTCTGAGGCTGTGACCTCTAGTCCTAGACTCTCCCCCCCCCGATGGAAGCAAGCGAAGAGATTTTAGATTTTAGACTCAATGGCGCTCCCTTCTGGTCAGCTCCTGCAACACTCACGCATGGAGTGACAATTGACACATTGGGAGAGGAGAGCTTGCTCTCTCCTCCCTCGCTTTGCGAGCAAAGCAAACGAAACGGCGATGCATTTGTGCCGAGGTCTTGCGTTGTTCACTGCAGCTGAGTTGCAGCTGGATGCCGCTGAAATAGTTCATGTGATTGTAGCAGAATTAGGCCATTCGGCCCATCAAGTCTACTCTGCCATTCAATCAAGCCAAGTCAAGAGAGTTTATTGTCATGTGTCCCAGATAGGATAGTGAAATTCTTGCTGGCTGCAGCACAACGGAGTATTGTAAGCATAAGTGTGTCTATATACCATAGACCATAGATATACACATATATAAACAGATAAAGTGCAATAGGCTGTTATTAGTTCAGAGTTTATTTGAAGTTGTGTTCAATGGTTGTGGGGAAGCAGCTATTCCTGAACCTGGACGTTGCAGTCTTCAGGCTCCTGTACCTTCTACCTGAAGGTAGCGGGGAGATGAGTGTGTGGCCAGGATGGTGTGGGTCCTTGATGATGCTGCCAGCCTTTTTGAGGCAGCGACTGCGATAGATCCCCTCGATGGAAGGGAGGTCAGAGCCGATGATGGACTGGGCAGGGTTTACCACTTTTTGCAGCCTTTTCCGCTCCAGGGGCTCAAGTTGCCGAACCAAGCCACGATGCCACCAGTCAGCAAGCTCTCTACTGTGCACCTGTAGAAGTTCGAGAGAGTCCTCCTTGATAAACTGACTCTCCGTAATCTTCTCAGGAAGTCGAGGCGCTGATGTGCTTTCTTTATGATTGCATCAGTGTTCTGGGACCAGGAGAGATCTTCGGAAATATGCACGCCCAGGAATTTGAAGCTCTTGACTGATCGTGGGATTGGGGACAATCAGCCATGATCGTGTTGAATGGCGGTGCTGGCTCGAAGGACCGAATGGCCTACTCCTGCACCTATTGTCTATTGTCTATCGATCGCTGATCCATCTCTCAACCCCACTCTCCTGACTTCTCCCCGTAACCCCTGGCACTTGTACTAATCGACGATCTATCCATCTATCTCTGACTTGACCTCCACAGCCGTCTGTGGCAATGAATTCCACAGATTCACCACCATCTGACTAAAGAAATGCCTCCTCATCTTCCTAAAGGAACGCCCTCTAATTCTGAGGCTGTGGTCTCAGTTCCTGGACTCTCCCACTAGTGGAAACATTTTCTCCACATCCACTCTATCCAAGCCTTTTATTATTCTGTATGTTTCAATGTATGTTTTCCCCCCTCATCCTTCTGAACTCCAGGCCCAATTCATGGTCAATTGATTATTTTGAACCTGTAATCAGTAGATTGATCCCAGCCGGGATGTGCAGCTGAAACTGGGATGATCAATTCAGTCTGATCTCATCGAATGGAGGATGTGCTCTCTGAGGTTGAATTAGCATTTCCAAATTGTGTGCGTTTCTGAATTAAGGTCATAAGGAATAGTAGAATCAGGCCATTCGGCCCATCAAGTGTACTCCACCATTCAATCATGGTTGATCTCTCTCTCCCTCCTAACCCCATTCTCCTGCCTTCTCCTGTACTAATCAAGAATCTATCTATCTCTGCCTAATTGTGTGTGGCTGTACTGTGTGTGTGTGTCTATACTGTGTGTGTGTCTATACTGTGTGTGTGTCTATACTGTGTGTTTGTGTACTGTGTGTGTGTCTATACTGTGTGTGTGTGTACTGTGTGTGCGTGTGTGTACTGTGTGTGTGTGTGTACTGTGTGTGTGTGTACTGTGTGTGTCTGTACTGTGTGTGTGTGTGTACTGCGTGTGTGTATTGTGTGTGTGTACTATGTATGTGTCTATACTGTGTGTGTGTGTACTGTGTGTGTGTACTGTGTGTGCGTGTGTGTACTGTGTGTGTGTGTGTACTATGTGTGTGTGTACTGTGTGTGTCTGTACTGTGTGTGTGTGTGTGTACTGCGTGTGTGTGTGTACTGTGTGTGTGTGTCTGTACTGTGTGTGTGTGTGTACTGTGCGTGTGTCTACTGTGTGTGTCTGTACTGTGTGTGTACTGTGTGTGTGTCTACTGAGTGTGTGTCTACTGTGTGTGTGTGTACTGTGTATGTGTCTGTACCGTATGTGTGTGTACTGTGTGTGTGTGTACTGTGTGTGTGTGTGTACTGTGTGTGTCTGTACTGTGTGTGTGTCTGTACTGTGTGTGTGTGTGTACTGTGTGTGTGTCTATACTGTGCGTGTGTGTACTGTGTGTGTGTGTGTCTGTACTGTGTGTGTGTGTACTGTGTGTGTGTGTCTGTACTGTGTGTGTGTCTGTACTGTGTGTGTGTCTGTACTGTGCGTGTGTGTACTGTGTGTGTGTGTGTCTGTACTGTGTGTGTGTGTACTGTGTGTGTGTGTGTCTGTACTGTGTGTGTGTCTGTACTGTGCATGTGTGTACTGTGTGTGTGTGTGTGTCTGTACTGTGTGTGTGTCTATACTGTGCGTGTGTGTACTGTGTGTGTGTCTATACTGTGCATGTGTGTACTGTGTGTGTGTCTATACTGTGCGTGTGTGTACTGTGTGTGTGTGTGTCTGTACTGTGTGTGTGTCTGTACTGTGCGTGTGTGTACTGTGTGTGTGTGTGTCTGTACTGTGTGTGTGTCTATACTGTGCATGTGTGTACTGTGTGTGTGTCTATACTGTGCGTGTGTGTACTGTGTGTGTGTCTGTACTGTGTGTGTGTCTGTACTGTGTGTGTGTCTATACTGTGCGTGTGTGTACTGTGTGTGTGTGTCTATACTGTGTGTGTGTACTGTGTGTGTGTACTGTGTGTGTGTGTACTGTTTGTGTGTGTGTACTGTGTGTGTATCTATACCGTGTGCGTGTACTGTGTGTGTGTGTCTATACTGTGTGTGTGTGTGTCTATACTGTGTGTGTGTGTGTCTATACTGTGTGTGTGTATCTATACGGTGTGCGTGTACTGTGTGTGTGTCTGTACTGTGTGTGTGTCTATACCGTGTGCGTGTACTGTGTGTGTGCTATACTGCGTGTGTGTCTATACTGTGTGTGTGTCTGTACTGTGTGTGTGTCTACTGTGTGTGTCTGTACTGTGTGTGTGTCAACTGTGTGTGTGTCTGTACTGTGTGTGTGTGTACTGTGTGTGTGTCTGTACTGTGTGTGTGTCTACTGTGTGTGTGTCTGTACTGTGTGTGTGTCTGTACTGTGTGTGTGTCTATACTGTGTGTGTGTGTCTGTACTGTGTGTGTGTCTGTACTGTGTGTGTGTCTACTGTGTGTGTGTCTGTACTGTGTGTGTGTCTACTGTGTGTGTGTCTGTACTGTGTGTGTGTCTACTGTGTGTGTCTGTACTGTGTGTGTGTCTGTACTGTGTGTGTGTGTACTGTGTGTGTGTCTGTACTGTGTGTGTGTCTACTGTGTGTGTGTCTGTACTGTGTGTGTGTCTGTACTGTGTGTGTGTCTGTACTGTGTGTGTGTGTACTGTGTGTGTGTCTGTACTGTGTGTGTGTCTGTACTGTGTGTGTGTCTGTCCTGTGTGTGTGTCTGTACTGTGCATGTGACTGTATTGTGTATCTGTGTACGGTGCGTTCCTCTCCTGTGTGTTTTGGAACTGTGTGCGTTTCTGAATTAAGGTCGTGAGGAATTAGACGAGAATTAGGCCATTCAATCATGGCTGATCTATCTCTACCCCATTCTCCTGCCTTCTCCCCTTGACCTCTGATACCCATACTAATCAGGAATCTATCTATCTCTGCCTTATTGTGTGTTACTGTACCATGAGTCTCTGAACCGTGCGTGTGTGTGAGCCGTGTGTGTGTGTGTGTGAACCCAGTGTGTGTGTGTGTGTGTGTGTGAACCGTGAGTGTCTCTGAACCTTGAGCGTCTCTGAACCGTGAGTGTCTCTGAACCGTGAGTGTCTCTGAACCTTGAGCGTCTCTGAACCGTGAGTGTCTGAACTGTGAGTGTCTGAACTGTGAGTGTCTGAACCGTGAGCGTCTCTGAACCGTGAGCGTCTCTGAACTGTGTGCGTTTCTGAACCGTGAGTGTCTGAACCGTGAGCGTCTCTGGACCGTGAGCGTCTGAACCGTGAGTGTCTGAACCGTGAGTGTCTGAACCGTGAGTGTCTCTAAACCGTGAGCGTCTCTAAACCGTGAGCGTCTCTGAACCGTGAGTGTCTCTAAACCATGAGTGTCTGAACCGTGAGTGTCTGATCCGTGAGTGTCTCCAAACCGTGAGTGTCTCTGAACCGTAAGCGTCTCTAAACCGTGAGCGTCTCTAAACCGTGAGTGTCTGAACCGTTAGTGTCTCTGAACCGTGAGTGTCTCTGAACCGTGAGTGTCTCTGAACCGTGAGTGTCTGAACAATGAGTGTCTGAACCGTGAGTGTCTGAACCATGAGCCTCTCTAAACCGTGAGTGTCTGAACCGTGTGTGTCTCTGAACCGTGAGTGTCTCTGAACCGTGAGTGTCTCTGAACCGTGAGTGTCTCTAAACCGTGAGTGTCTCTGAGCTGTGAGTGTCTGAACCGTGAGCGTCTCTGAACCGTGTGTGTCTCTGATCCGTGAGTGTCTCTGAACCGTGAGTGTCTCTGAACCGTGAGCGTCTCTGAACCGTGAGTCTCTCTGAACCGTGAGTGTCTGAACCGTGAGTCTCTGAACCATGAGCATCTCTGAACCGTGAGCGTCTCTGAACCGCGAGTGTCTCTGAACCGTGAGCGTCTCTAAACCGTGTGTGTCTCTGAACCGTGAGTGTCTGAACCGTGAGTGTCTCTGAACCGTGAGTGTCTCTGAACCGTGAGTGTCTCTGAACCGTGAGTATCTCTGAACCGTGAGCGTCTCTGAACTGTGAGTGTCTCTGAACCGTGACTGTCTCTGAACCGTGAGTGTCTGAACCGTGAGTGTCTCTGAACTGTGAGCATCTCTGAACCGTGAGCGTCTCTAAACCATGAGTGTCTCTGAACCGTGTGTGTCTCTAAAACCAGATGGTGACGACGGGCTGCGTGACTGAAGACCTCGTTCTCCGCAGGAACAGTGTCCACCACCTGGGCTTCCAGGTCAACGGCGACGGCATCGTGACGCAGGTGGAGGAGAACGGCTACGCTCAGATGACGGGACTGAAGCTGTTCAGCCGGCTGGTGCGGATCTGCGAGATCCCCATGGTGACCATGTCGTACTCCAAGAGGGCAGAGATCCTGCGGAAGGCCGACCACGTCCGGATAACCATCATCCCCCCCGACAACAAGGGCAAGCCCAGAATGTAGGTGTCTAACCATGGGTGGTAGCACAATGGCTTCACAACCATCTAACGTAACTGGACCTCTGGTCTTCCCAGCTGGTTGTCCTATGTACTAGTCCGAGTAAAGTGATAGAGCATGGAAACAGGCCCTTCGGCCCAACTTGCCCACATCGGCCAACATGTCCCAGCTCCACTAGTCCCACCTGCCCGCGTTTGGTCCATATCACTCCAAACCTGTCCTGTCCATGTACCTGTCTAACTGTTTAAGAAGGAACTGCGGATGCTGGAAAAATCGAATGTAGACACAAAATGCTGGAGAAACTAAGCGGGTGAGGCAGCATCTATGGAGCGAAGGAAATAGGCGACGTTTCGGGTCGAGACCCTTCTACATCTATGGAGAGAAGGAATTGGCAAACGTTGCCTATTCCTTCTCTCCATAGATGCTGCCTTACCCACTGAGTTTCTCCAGCATTTTTTGTCTACTACCTGTCAAACTGTTTCTTAAACGATGGGATAGTCCCAGCCACAACTCCCTCCTCTGGCAGCTCGTTCCATACACCCACCACCCTCTGTGTGAAAAGGTTGCCCCTCAGATTCCTATTAAATCTTTTCCAATTCAAACTTACGTCCTCCGGTCCTTGATTCCCGTACTCTGTGCGTCTACCCGATCTATTCCTCTCATGATTTTGTACACCTCCATAATATCTCCCCTCATCCTCCTGTGCTCCAAGGAATAGAGTCCCGGCCTACTCAGGCCTTGGATGGAGCTGTTCCCAAACTCCCAGCTGCTTATTAAAGATGCCACCTTCACGATGTCAAGGAAGAGCTGAGGAATTCTCTTCAGTGTCGCTGGGCCCAGTATATATTTAGTTTAGTTTTGTTTAGAAATACAGTGCGGAAACAGGATTTTAATTTTGTTGTGCAGTGCGTCGGTGTGATCGAACAATGTCAATGCAGATGCTTTCTCTCTTTTCGAAGGAGTTTCTCCGAGCTCTACAGAAAGTCGATCGAGGAGACTGAGCGGAAGTGCGAGCGGGTGGCAGACCTGGGGCTGGCCGCGCCCTGTTTGCTACTGTCGAGGATGTCCTCTCTCCAGGAGACCAGGAGCACCAGTCCACACGGGCAGCAGAGTCCCACCGTGCGCAGTTGCTCGCTGGAAATGAGAGTGGCTCAGGGCCAAAGGTACTGCGGAGTGCCCGATCGTGGAAGACTCCTCATCCACTCCCCTACACGGTGCCAAGCGACTTACAGAGGGCCAATTAACTTACAAATCTGCACCTCTATGGGATTTAGTTTAGTTTGGTGTTTGGAGATACAGTGCTGACACAGGCCTTTCGGCCCACCGAGTCCGTGCCGACCAGTGATATCCGTCCAGATTGAATGGCGGAGTAGAATCGATGGGCGGAATGGCCTAATTCTACTCCTATAGGGCAGTCACGGTGGTGCAGCGGTAGAGTTGCTGCCTTACAGTGCTTGCAGCGTCGGAGACCCGGGTTTGATCCCGACTACGGGTGCTTCTCTGTACGAAGTTTGTACGTTCTCCCCGCGACCTGCGTGGGTTTCCACCGAGATCTTCAGATTCCTCCCACACTCCAAAGACGTACAGGTTTGCAGGTTAATTGGCTGGGTGAATGTTACAATTGTCCCTAGTGGGTGTATGATAGTGTTAATGTGTGCGGGGATCGCTGGTCGGCGCGGACCCAGTGAGCCGAAAGGACCTGTTTCCGCGGTGTATCGCAAAACTAAAAAAAAACGAAGCTAACGCTATCCCACACACACACGCTAGGGACATTTTACATTTACTATTAACCAATTAACCAGCGAATACTGCGGATGAGACCCGGGTTCGATTTTTGGACGGAAATTTTTAAGATAATTTCGGAAGTTGTCAATACCCAATTGAACCCCGACTCAAAACTAATAATATTAGGAATATTAGAACAAAGTCAAACACTTACTACAAGTCAAAGAAACTTTATCGACTACAGTATAATAATTGGGGATAAATTAATATTAAAATTTTGGGAAGGTCCTATAACCCCGACAATCAAAATGGATTATGGAAATGTCGGAGACCCTACATTTGGAAAGAATCAGACTTGTCTTAATGGACAAACAAGAACTCTTTATCAGAATATGGTCTCCATTCACTGATTATCTGAAGGGGCAAACTGAATCGGCGCGAGAACCTGACTGAAACTCGAATTAAGGATTAGATGAAGAGTTACATTTTATAATTTACCAACATGTCTCCAATGATGTATTATTAGTAAATTATTCCATTATTTTTTATTATACCTTCTTGTTTTTTTCTCTCTCCCTATTATTTTCTATCTATATAAAAAATAAAAAATATATAGGAGTAGAGTTATTAAATAATTGAGAATATTGACAATATTAGTGTATGACTTACACATGAAATGTTTTTATTATGTACTTGTAATTTAAAAAAATATTTAAAAAGAGGAAGAGATTTGGAAACAAGGCTGAGAATTTATAAATGGGGGGGATCGATGAACCAGGAGCTGATAACCCCTGATTAACTTTCTGTGTGTGTTCAGGAACGAGAGAGATCCCTGCTCCCGGCTCCTCAAGACGTCGACTCCTGACCTGATTTTGGCCGTAAACTCCCAGTGTCCAATGTCCCCGGGAAGACTGGAGTTCGATTCCAACGCCAGCCAGGTCAGTAACTCACCTAAGCTGAGGGCAGAGTTCTTGCCCTGCGACCTACAGGGCGATTTTCTGCCCCTGATCTAGGACCGTTTTCAAAAAGTAGCTCGAGTTAAAATTGGAAACCGGTGTGTTCGATTTTTGTTTGTTTTTTTGTCCCCCCCCCCACCTCCTGCTTCAAGGACCACTACTAACCTCTTGAAGGGCAATAGATCATTTTACATTATAATTGCAACTCCTGCCAAAGGAAAGCAAAAACAAAAAAAACACACATAAAAAAATCCTGAGACTGCTGGTCGAGTTTACCTGTGTGGAATAATCGTGTATCATTTCTCTGACTGCTCGACCTAACGCGGGGGACTTTCTGAAGAGGACCCTGCTGCTGTGGGACCCAGACATTAACACCAAGCCTGGCCATGGTGAGGCTCCCACACCCACGGGTGCTGAGATCACTGCGAAAGAATTACCGATGGTACAAAAACTTGGTGCTACTCGCTCTCTCTGCTCCTGCCTAGGGACTTGGACTGAGTGGATGCAACAATCTGCATCACAAGAGCCAACAAAATAGAACTGCTTCATTCAAAAAGTCCCGTCGTTTTTACGCTGTGTGATGCATTTATTCCGATGAAGGTTATTTGGTGCATCTGTGAAATGATATTGTGATTTTATTTTTGATTTTACGTATGGTGTACTGAAATTTGCTGTGTTCCACTACTGTATAAAACTCAGATTGTAAATAAATCTGGTGATTAGTTGTAGCTCATAGCCCTTGATTTGACAGTGTGCTTTTTTTTTTAACGAGACTAAAGCAAGGTGCTCATTGTGTTATGGACACAAAATGCTGGAGTAACTCAGCGGGTCAGGCAGCATCTCTCTCTCGAGGGAAGGAATGGGTGACGTTTCAGGTCGAGACCCTTCTTCAGATTTTAACCAGCATCTGCGGTTCTTTCCTACACATCCTGGACCAAAGATCCTATAGCGGAGCAAGATAGACCACTCCTGCTAAATGCAATGGGCTGACGTGTAGTACGCAATGGAGCGGAACGTGGGCCTTTTTTTCATCCATTTCAGTAACCCGACCCGACCCGACTCGCAGTGTAACCAACGTTGCGGGGGAACAGTTTGTGTAATAAATTAAAATTCCGAAAATGAGAAGATTTTTACCAAATAACTTTTATTTTTACGAGGATGTTTCCGTAACCGGCTTCCGTCTCCGCACTAGTTATCTTTGCTCCACTACGGGATCTTTGGTGCGGAGACGGAAGCCGGTTACGGAAATTGGGCCAAAAATGCCCCATGAAACTGCCCATGACCGTACTACGCCTTTATCGTCGAGTGATCTATCTTGCTTGCTGTAGGATCCTTGTCCTGGACATTGTGTTATTTGGAAGGGGACATATCTTAATCCTATCACGGATTATCACAAACTGCTTTTTTCAGTAAGACGGTGACGTCTTTGTTTTTAACACTCGCCTTAACTGTGTGGAGTTTAGTTTAGGCAGGAACTGCAGATGCTGGTTTACACTGAAAATAGACGCAAAATACTGGAGTAACTCAGCGGGCCAGGCAGCATCTCTGGAGAGAAGGAATGGGCGACGTTTCTGGTCGAGACCCTTCTTCAGGCTGTAGTGTATTGGTTATCATGTTCGCCTAACATGCGAAAGGTCTCTGGTTCAAAACCAGGCATAAGCATTCTGGAGTTTAGTTCCACATGAAGATAGACACAAAAAGCTGGAGCAACAGCGGGGCAGGCAGCATCTCTGGGGAGAAGGAATGGGTGACGTTTCGGGTCGCGACCTTTCTTCAGACTAGTTAGGGAGTTTAGTTTAGTGTAGAAATACAGCCCTTCAGCCCAACTTGCCCACACCGACCAACATGTCCCAGCTACACTAGTCCCACCTGCCCGCGTTTGGTCCACATCCCTCCAAACCCGTCCCATCCATGTATCTGTCTAACTGTTTCTTAAACATTGGGCTAGTCCCAGCCTCAACTACCTCCTCTGGCAGCTCGTTCCACGCACCCACCGCCCTTTGTATTTGACGCCATATTCCAACACCTGCTGTTCCTTGCGTGTGACCTCTGGAAGAGGAAGTCTGAAGACCCGAAACGTCACCCATTCCTTCTCTCCAGAGATGCTGCCTGTCCCGCTGAGTTACTCCAGGTTTTGGCGTGTCTGACCTCTGGAAGAGTTGTCCACTCCGGCCTTCTACCACAGTTCTGCTAAGTTGCTCCTCTTTTTACAAAGTTCAAATCTATTTGTCACATGCACCCTAAGGGGCAGTGAAATGTAATTTGCCATGCAGCGTTACAATTAAAAAAGGCCCCAAACACAACATAATTCAACGCAGACATCCACCATGGCAGTCTTCACTGTGGTGGAAGGCAATACAGTTCAGACAGTCCTCCTCCTCAATTCAGTCAATTCGTCCCTTCCCACCCGTACTACGCCCTCTCCGGGCACTTTCCCTTGCAACCGCAGGAGATGCTACACCTGTCGCTTTACCTCCCCCCTTGACTCCATCCAAGGACCCAAGCCATCTTTCCAGGTGAGGCAGAGGTTCACCTGCACCTCCTCCAACCACATCTACTGCATCCGCTGCTCTAGATGTCAGCTGCTCTACATCGGTGAGACCAAGTGTAGGCTCAGCGATCGCTTCGCCCGACACCTCCGCTCGGTTCACAATAACCGACCTGATCTCCCGGTGGCTCAGCACTTCAACTCCCCCTCCCATTCCAAATCCGACCTTTCTGTCCTGGTCCACAGTGAGTCCTACCGCAAATTGGAGGTGCAGCACCTCATATTTCGCTTGGGCAGTTTGCACCCCAGCGGTATGAATATTGACTTCTCCAATTTCAGGTAGTCCCTACATTCTCCTCCCCTTCTCAGCTCTCCTTCAGCCCACTGGCCCCACCTCTTCCTTTCTTCTTCTCCTGCCCACATCAGTCTGAAGAAGGGTTTCGGCCCGAAACGTCGCCTATTCCCTTCGCTCCGTAGATGCTGCCTCACCCGCTGAGTTTCTCCAGCATTTTTGTCTACCTCCTCCTCCACCTCCTTTGTTCACCTGTGGTCTATTCAACAGCGTTTGAAAGTCCACCTTGCATCTGCCGTGTCTGCCCCTTGAGAAAGCAGCATTCCCACAATGAGTTACTTAGCCAGCGCAGACATAACCTGCCCCCCCCCCCCCACCCCCAGCCCATGCAGCATGTGTGGTGCATAAACAGATCCTTCTTCTTGCCTGACCTATTTTGCAGAATACTAAATAGCCTACAGCGCCCCGGAGAAACCGGCCTCAACTACTCAAGCGAGTGCCAGATTTTACACTGGCCCTCTTATCCTTTTACAAGATCTCGACGTCACTCGCGACACAAGGGTATCAAATCTGCAGAGGATGTTTCAAATCAGCCGACACCGAGATCGGCCATTTAAAAATCTCATCCTTGATTTCAAATCCTTCCAGGGTTTTGCCCTCTATTCCATCTCTCTAATATCCTCATCCTTTGAGTTCCCTGGCATCTCTTTGCTCATCCCTCCCCCTCCCCACTCTCTGATTTACACCACTCCAATGCTGGTCGTTCATGAGCCTTTAGCTCTCTGGCTCTGAGCTCTGGTCCCTCTCGGCTGCCTCCTGCTTTTGTCACAAAATGCCGGAGTAACTCAGCGGGACAGGTAGCAGCTCTGGGGAGAAGGAACGGGTGATGTTTTCAGGTCGAGACCCTTCTTCATGGGGAGAGGGAGATAGATAGATAAGGAAGTGTAAGGTGTGAACGCGGGACAAAGGGGGTGGGGATCGATGACAATGTGGACTAGATCGTTGTTTGTTGGGAGAGGGTGGCAACAAAGCAAACAGAGATCAAATGTAGTCGGAGATGGTAAGACTGGGAGAACTGGGAAGGGGGGGGAGGGGATGGAGAGAGAGAGGGAAAGCAAGGGCAACTTGAAGTTAGAGAAGTCAATGTTCATACCGCTGGGCTGTGAGCTGCCCAAGGGGACTTTGAGCAGAATTGTTAAAAGCCTCCTTCTCTAACCGAGCTCTTTGATCACCTGACCTGATGTTCCCTCGTCTGTCGGAGTTTGTTAGGGGTGACGCGCGGGTAAAGCACTCGGGGATGTTTCTGCTTGGGGAAGGGCGTGCTGTGAATGTTGTGCTCTGCCTCAAGAACGGCGTGACAGGGTCGGTGTACAACGTGCTCTCCTGTGGTGGTCAACATTTAAAATGGTCTCCGACTTCCAGGATTAATATTCTCAGTTCAGGACACATGAGCGAGCACAGGGACCCATGCAGGCTGATGCAGTCAATGCATGGGAAGAAACTACAGATGCTATATTTAAGAGGGAGTTAGATGTGGCCCTTGTGGCTAAGGGGATCAGAGGGTATGGAGAGAAGGCAGGTACGGGATACTGAGTTGGATGATCAGCCATGATCATATTGAATGGCGGTGCAGGCTCGAAGGGCCGAATGGCCTACTCCTGTACCTATTTTCTATGTTTCTATGCCTGGTTTGCACCTTTTCTATCCAGCTTCTTTCTATCAATGCCCTTCACTTCTATCTGTGCGAGAAGGAAATGCAGATGCTGGTTTAAATCGAAGGTAAAACCCATCAGTGGGTCATTTAAGACTGAGGTGAGAAAAAACTTTTTCACCCAGAGAGTTGTGAATTTATGGAATTCCCTGCCACAGTGGAGGCCAAGTTACTGGATGGATTTAAGAGAGGTTTAAATAGAGCTCTAGGGGCTAGTGGAGTCAAGGGATAGGCACGGGTTATTGATAGGCGCCGATCAGCCATGATCACAATGAATGGTGGTGCTGGCTCGAAGGGCCGAATGGCCTCCTCCTGCACCTATTTCCTATGTTTCTCTGTAGAGCCCAAATGCTGAAGTGTCTCAAGATTCAAGATTCAAGATTCAAGAGAGTTTATTGTCGTGTCCCAGATAGGACAATGAAATTCTTGCTTTGTTTCAGCACCACGGAATATAGCAGGCATGAATACAGAACAGATCAGTGTGTCCATATACCATTATATAAATATATACATACATGAATAAATAAAACAGATAAAGAGTCAGCGGGACAGGCAGCACCTCTGGAGAGGGAGACACAAAGAAATATGGAAGGGTAAGGTGTGAAAACGAGAGATCAAAAGGGGATGAAGTTCAAGGAAAACGAGTGAGCTCAGGGAAGGTGCTAATGAGGCATTTCCTACACAAAGTAAAATGTGATCAGAAGGTATGAATATTGACTTCTCTAACTTTGTTCCTTCTATCTCCATCTCTCCCCCATCCTAGTTCTCCCATCCACCAGTATCTGGCCCCAATTCCATGTGTTCTACCCTTGTTGACCAATGTCTTGTGTGGGATCCTGCATAAAGTCTTCCGAGAATCCAGATACAGCACATTCAGGAAAACACAACAGTAGCAGGAATCGAACACCAAGCCCTTCAAGCCTCTGATCTCCTGGTTGCTCAACATTTCAACGCCCCGTCACCCCCCTCATAGAACATGAGGCCCTTCAAGCCTTTCCCGTACGATCAATGCTGGAGTAACTCAGCCGGTGAGGCAGCATCTCTGGAGAGAAGGAATAGGCGATGTATCGAGACCCGAAACATCGCCCATTCCTTCTCTCCAGAGATGCTGCCTCACCCGCTGAGTTACTCCAGCATTCTGTGTCTACCTTCGCTTCAAACCAGCATCTGCAGTTTTTTCACACACAGATAGAAGTGAAGGGCATTGATAGAAAGAAGCTGGATAGAAACGGTGAAGACTGTCAGTGTTTGATAGAACTGGTGTAGAGAAGGAGTCTATACTTGCTGGGGAGAGACCTGAACTAGTGGTTGGGAAGAAACTAGTGGTTGGGAGAGAGGTGAGACCCTGCCTGCACACACACACAGATAGATATCAGCAGAACCTGTGTTTGTGAACATTGGAGAAATGCTTAAAGGAGGAAAAATAAAGAGAAAAACTGATGGGGGGTGAGATGCAATATTAACACCAGCATGAATGATGTATTCAAGAGAGTGTTAGATGTAGCTCTCAGGGCTAACGGAATGAAGAGATATGGGGAGAAAGCAGGAACGGGGTACTGATTGTGGATGATCAGCCATGATCACATATAATGGCGGTGCTGGCTGGAAGGGCCGAATGGACTACTCCTGCACCTATTGTCTATGTTTCTATGTTTGTTTCTGAGCTGAATAACTTGATTCTGTGCTGTAATCTCTCTTTCTCTCTCTCTCTACACACAGGCGTGACTTCCTGCATCTTCTTGAAAGTATTCCTTCTGTCTCTCTGTCTGTATGTTGCTCTAGGAGTTCAATGTTCCAAAGTGCCTACATATTGTTCTGAGTGTTACAGTATTGGGATATTTTCTGTGTGCAGGCACCGAGTGTTTTTTAACACATGCTTGATTTACACGTTTTTGGACTAACGCACTTGCTCAATTGCTACCTAAGTTTAATTTAGGCACTCCTATTTTCCAAACAACACGCTCCCATTGTGCGTCTGCTATTGAGGGAGTGCAGTGTAGGTTCACGAGGTTAATTCCCAGGATGGCGGGACTGCCATATGTTGAAAGAATGGAGCAACTGGGGGTACACAAAATGCTGGAGAAACTCAGTGGGTGCAGCAGCATCTATGGAGCGAAGGAGATAGGTGACGTTTTGGGCCGAAACCCTTCTTCAGTCTGTATACACTGGAATTTAGAAGGATGAGAGGGGATCTTAATGATACATATAAGATTATTAAGGTATTGGACGCACTTGAGGCAGGAAACATGTTCCCGATGTTGGGGGAGTCCAGAATCGGGGGCCACAGTTTAAGAATAAGGGGTAAGCCATTTAGAATGGAGATGAGAAAAACCTTTTTCACCCAGAGTTGTGAATCTGTGGAATTCTCTGCCTCAGAAGGCAGTGGAAGCCAATTCTCTGAATGTTTTCAAGAGAGAGTTAGATAGAGCTCTTAAAGATAGCGGAGTCAAGCGATATGGGGAGAAGGCAGGAACGGGGTACTGATTGGGGATGATCAGCCATGACGGTGCTGGCTCAAAGGGCAGAATGGCCTACTATTGCCCCGTCTATTGCCACGTTGTGCGTGTTTGGCTCCTGTTGGCCTTGTTGCTGGTGAGTTTGAGATGCAGCCTGCAACTTGGGCCTGACCAAGGCCGACCCTCCCTGGTGCAGTGTTCCCGGTTAGATGGTGGAGCTGAGATCCCACCCGGCTCCCCCCCCTCCCCCCAACCTTGGGCGGCCGTTAGGAACAAATCCCAAGGCCGCTTTCGGGAGGAAGAGCGGGGGAGTTCCTCCTGAGGTCCTTGGCCGGTGCTCCTCCCTCAGTCGACTCCTCAACTCCATGGGCTAGCTGCCCGTCGATGGCACGGCGCTTCTGATTGCCGGGATAATGTTTTTGGTGCTTGGCTCCTGGTTGAGGTAGCGTGAGTATTTTCGTTGCTATCAAGCCAGCGGGGGTGGGGTGGGGTGGGGGTGGGGGGGTGTTGTCGGGGGAGCTGTACCTTTGACGGCTGTGCACGTTTCTTGTCCCTGGTTTAGGTCGCTGCTCCTCGATGCTCAGCCCCTGAGCAGGGCCGTCCCAGCGATCCGGGTCCCTGGCACCCTCTGGGTGGTGCCACGCCGATCTCTTCACTCACCGCTGGTCCTGGCCAAAGCATGCCAAGTGGTGCCAACCTGCATGGTAACGTCTGACCGGGTGGTGGGGAGAGGGAGGGGGGGGGGGGAGTGGAAAGGAATGAGTGACCACCAAGATGCAACACACCTCACAGGAGATCCTTCTTCCCTGTGGCTATCAAACTGTACAACTCCTCCCCCTTCTGTCGTGGGGTAGACTGAGACTGACTCCCCTACCCCCCCCCCAATCTTCACACATCCCTAACCCTTTCCACTCATCACTTGGGCAGTCACGGTGGCGCAGCGGTAGAGTTGCTGCCTTGCAGCAAAATGCAGCGCCAGAGACCCGGGTTCGATCCCGACTACGGGTGCTGTCTCTATGGAGTCCGTACGTCCTCCCCGTGATCTGCGTGGGTTTTCTCCGAGATCTTCGGTTTCCTCACACACTCCAAAGACGTGCAGGTTTGTAGGTTAATTGGCTTGGTATAAATGTAAAAATTGTCCAAGTTGGCGATAGGCAGAGTACTGCCCTGCCCACTACAAAATCCAGAAGGTTCAATTTCATATTTCACGGATTTTGTGTTTTATGATTGCTGGCAGATCAAGATTCAAGAGAGTTTATTGTCATGTGTCCCAGATAGGACAATGAAATTCCTGCTTTGCTTCAGCACAACAGAACATAGACGGCATGAATACAGAGCAGATCAGTGTGTCCATATACTATTGAATATATATACACACACACGTAAATAAATAGATAAAATGCAATGCGCTATTAATGATCAGAGTTTTGTTTGAGTTCAGTTTAATAGCCTGATGGCTGTGGGGAAGTAGCTATTCCTGAACCTGGACGTTGCAGATTTCAGGCTCCTATACCTTCTACCTGAAGGCAGCGGGGAGATGAGTGAGTGGCCAGGATGGGATAATTTACCTCCTGGGATAAATAAAGTTCTACTGTATCATATCGTAAATTGTCCCTAGTGTGTAGGATAGTGTTAATGTGCGGGGATCGCTGGTTGGCACGGACTCAGTGGGCTATCTGTAAACTAAACTAAACTCTAGCTAGCCTCAATCCAAATGCCATTTCCTCCTGTATGTTGGAAAGGGGATAGACACAAAAAGCTGGAGTAACTCAGCGGGTCAGGCAGCATCTCTGGAGAGAAGGAATGGCTGACGTTTTGGGTCGAGACCCTTCTTCAGACTCTCCTGAAACATCACCCATTCCTTCTCTCCAGAGATGCTGCCTGTCCTGCAGAGTTACTCCAGCTGTTTGTGTCTTATCTTCGGTTTAAACCAGCATCTGCAGTTCCTTCCTCCGCATGTTCGCAAGGTTCGACATGATGGCGTATAAATAATGTCACAGGGCTTTAAACACATTTGGATCCAGGAGGAAGAAGAGGGGGGAGTTTTTCTGTGTGTGTGTGCCTTCCGCGGACATGTATTCCACCCATTTTATTGTCCGTTCCAGATATCATGGCATCCGATGTCGCCAACATTCAGTGGGAGTCCCTGACAGACATCGCTTTATACTGTGAAAACCTTGTACACTCCTTGTCCTTGGAAGGTGAGTGATTTTCAGAATGTAACACTCCATTAGTCGCAGAGTCATACAGGGCCGTAACAGGCCCTTCGGCCCAACTTGCTCGTGCCGACCACTTTGCTGGTCCCACCTGCCCGCGTTTGGCCCCCATCTCTATCAACCTTTCCTATCCATGTATCTGTGCAAATGTAGTTATAGAGCCTGCCTCAACTACCTCCTCAAGGCAGCTCGTTCAATACTCCCACCGCCCCGTCTGTGGAAAAAGTTACTCCTCAGGTTCCTATTAAAGGACCTGTCCAACTTTCACGACCTTTTTTACTCTAGGACATTTTTCATCCTGCTAGAAAAAACGCCCCGACCTACTTGATGCCACGAGTACCTACGACCTACCTACAGTTTAAGGATAAGAGGGAAGTCTTTTAGGACCGAGATGAGAAAATTATTTTCACACAGTGGTGAGTCTGTGGAATTCTCTGCCACAGAATGTAGTTGAGGCCAGTTCATTGGCCTGAGTTGGGTGATCAGCCTTGATCATATTGAATGGCGGTGCAGGCTTGAAGGGCCGAATGGCCTACTCCTGCACCTATTTTCTATATTGCTACAACCTCCGACGACCTACTACGGCCTACCTACGACCTCTAGACGACCATGCTGCGAGTATGAGTCAAGGGCAAACTCGGCAGAGGCTGTGAAAGTGAGACAGGCCCTTTAATCTTTTCCCTCTCACCTTAAACCTGTGTCCTTGAGTACTTGATTCCCCTACTCTTGGTAAAAGACTCTGCGTACGGACACTATTTATCCCCCATACTTCTACAAGATCACCCCTCCTTAGCAAGCTGTATTTTTAGTTTTAGTTTAGAGATACAGCATAGAAACAGGCCCTTCGGCCCACTGAGTCCGCACCGACCAGCGATCCCCGCACAATAACACTACCCTACACCCACACTACATACATTTTTACCAAGCCAATTAACCTATAAACGGCTTTGGAGTGTGGGAGGAAACCGAAGATCTCGGTGGCGCAGTGCCGGAGACCCGGGTTCGATCCTGACGAGGGGGGGGCTGTCTGCACGGAGTTTGTACGGAGTTTCCCCCTGTGACCTGCGTGGGTTTTCTCCGAGATCTTTGGTTTCCTCCTGCACTCGAAAGACGTACAGGTTTGTAGGTTAATTACCTTGGTAAATGTAAAAATTGTCCCTAGTGTGTGTAGGATAGTGTTAATGTGCGGGATCACTGGTCGGCACGGGCTCAGTGGGCCGAAGCGCCTGTCTCCGCAGTGCGTGTTTAAACTAAAGTAAAAAAAAACGAAATCTTGGAGAAAACCCATGCAGGTCCTAGTGGCAAAGACATCATGAGAGGGAAACATTAAAAAAAGGTACAGGACTAGGCCATTTGGCCCTTTGAGCCAGCACCGCCAATCAATATGATCATGGCTGATCATCCACAATCAGTACCCCGTTTCCTGCCTTCTCCCATATCCCTTGATTCCATTAGCCCTAAGAGCTATATCTAACTCTTCCGTTAGCCCAAAGAGCTAAATCTAACTCATGATGCACGTCTGGGAAAGGAACAATTCACATATCATCGTGCACAGAGGAAATTTCATAGCGATTTAAAGAATATTTTTATCTAAATTCTAAAAAGAGTGCTCATTTTGTTTTGACACAGAATGAACCCGTGGGCAAATAATCTCTTCAGCTTTCAGGGGCAAGACATTTCCCTAAAGTTCATTGACATTTTTCAGTTCTCAAGAGGTTGGTTGAACAGCTTCAGAGCATCTACCAACATCGACTTCTCTAAATTCAAGTAGTCCTTGCTTTCCCTCTCCCTCTTCCCGGTTTTCCGACCACCTTACTGTCTCTGACTACATTTTACCTCTGCTTGCTTCGTTGTTATCTTCTCCCAACTCATAATAATCTATTCTACGTCTTCCTTGATCTCCATTCCCTTTGTCCTGCTTTCACACCTGACACCTCCTTATCTCTGTAAACCCGCATTCCCCTGACATCAGTCCGAAGAAGGGTCTTGCCCTGAAACATCACCCGTTCCTTCGCTCCAGAGATGCTGCCTGTCCCACCGAGTTATAAGTAACTGTTCCGTTAGCCTAAAGAGTTAAATGTTATTATAACAAGAGGAATCGAATATAGGAGCAAAGAGGTCCTTCTGCAGTTGTACAGAGCCCTAGTGAGACCATACCTGGAGTATTGTGTGCAGTTTTGGTCCCCGAATTTGAGGAAGGACATTCTTGCTATTGAGGGAGTGCAGCGTAGGTTTACAAGGTTAATTCCCGGGATGGCGGGACTGTCATATGCTGAGAGAATGGAGCAGCGGAGGATGCTGGGGGAGTTCCCGATGTTGGGGGAGTCCAGAACCAGGGGCCACAGTTTAAGAATTAGGAGTAAGCCCTTTAGAATGGAGACGAGGAAACAATTTTTCTGACAGAGAGTTGTGAGTCTGTGGAATTATCTGCCTCCGGGCGGTGGCGGCAGGTTCTCTGGATGCTCTCAAGAGAGAGCTTGATAGGGCTCTTAAAAATAGTGGAGTCAGGGGATATGGGGAGAAGGCAGGAACGGGGTACTGATTGGGGATGATCAGCCATGATCACACTGAATGGCGGTGCTGGCTTGAAGGGCCGAATGGCCTACTATTGTCTATTGTTACTTTTATTTATACTATTATTAGCATTTTGTGTCTATCTTCGATTTAAACCAGCACCTGCAGTTCCTTCCTACACAATCTGCCAACACATCTGCAGACATACAGTAGAGAAAGCAGCCACCTATTCACCAATGCCAGTGTATTACATGCTCTTGGGCCTGCCATCCATGCCTAGTCTATAGAGGGCTATAGCCCAGCACTGAACGTTGGCAGTGCCAGTGAATCTTTATTTCGTTTTGCCAGAAGAGAACACAACAGCGGAACCCAGCGATGCCGATGGGCAGAGGGAAGAGAACCGATCGAGGTGAGTTGATCGGCGAGGCTACGCGCAGGCTCGGCAAGCGTTTCGCTGAACACCTCCCCGCTCAGTCCGCTTGAACCTGCCTGATCTCCAGGCTGCTCAACACTTTAACACCCCCTCCCATTCCCACACTGACCTTTCTGTCCTGGGCCTCCTCCACTGTCAGAGTGAGGCCCAGCGCAAATTGGGGAAACAGCACCTCATATTTCTCTTGGGTAGTTTACACCCCAGCGGCATGAACATTGACTTCCCCAACTTCAAGTAACCCTTGCTTTCCCTCTCTCTCCATCCCTCCCCCCTTCATGTCTGTTCTCCGACCAGACTGACTGTTCCCCCCTGATTAAATTTTATCTCTGTATGCTTCGTTGTCACCTTCTCCTAGCTAACAATGATCTAGTCTACATTCTCCTTGACTCTCATCTCCTTTGATCTCTCATTTTCACACCTTACCCTTCCTTATCTCTGTGCCTCCCGCTCCCCTGACTCTCAGACTGAAGAAGGGCCTATCTTTTTGTGGACAAATGGACATCTTCGGTGCAAACCAGCATCTGCATCACCTTCCTGGACACTGCACATCTATGCGAGTGTTTTTTTGATGTAAAGGGTTCTGTTGTGATGCTCTCTGCAGTTGGAATTCACCAGGGAAAGGGGAAGGAATCTGAGGAAAGCTGGTGGCTTGTGCAACCGTTTCACAGTGAGACTCGGCACCAAAGAGGAGGAATCAAAAGCAGAGCTGTGCTATTGAATTTGTGAAGCAGGTTTGACTGGCCGGCATGTCTAACTATCTCATCTTCCCCCCCCCCACCGCCCAGCGCCTCTCCGACAGTTCTGACTGAGAAGGTCTTTCATTTGGAATCAGTCGTCAAGCAGCTGAGCGAGAAGCTAAAGCAGGTGAGAAGCCACCAGTCGCCTTGGCCCGCGGGAGCCCATCGGTTCCAGGAGCAGAATTAGGCCATTCGGCCCATCGAGTCCACTCCGCCATTCTCTCCCACCCAACCCCATTCTCCTGCCTTCTCCCCGTAACCACCGACACTCTTACTAATCATCAATCTGTCAATTTCCAACTTTAAAATATCCATTGGCTTGGCCTCCACAGCCTTCTGTGGCAATGAATTCCACAGATTCACCACCCTCTGACTAAAGAGGTTCATCCTCAACTCCTTTCTAAAGGGACATCCTTTTATTCTGATGCTATGGCCTCTAATCCTAGACTCTCCCACTAGTGGAAACACCACCTCCACATCCACTCTATCCGGGCCTTGCACCTTTCGGTGAGGCCTTCCCTGATCCTTCTAAACTCCAGCGGGGTTACAGGCCCAGTGCCGTCAAATGCTCATCGTATGTTAAGCCAAATCATTCTTGGGGTCATAGCTCTCATTAGAAGTGTGAAAGAAGGGAAGGATGGTCTTCGGTAGGGGGTTGAAGGGGAAGGAGGGTGCGGACACAAGACAGCCCCAATCCTATATCACTCAAGGTCTTGCTGCTGGACGATGACCTTGTTGATGACCAATGCACCATGTGGTAAAAGGGGCAAATTAATAATATTAATATAATATCAAGGGGGTTGGTTGGTGTGTGGGGGGTGTTTAGTGTGTGTGACGTCACAGGCCGAACCCCCCCCCCCCCCGCAACTGCGTGTTGAGAGGATGGAACCCAACGTGTCCCACTTGGTCTAGTGATCTATATGTATGTGTACTTGTGAGTGTGTGTATATGATAACACACACACACACACACACACACAGAACTTTTTTCTCTCTCTCGTTTATTATATTGTTTACAGTGTACTATGTTTACATGTTCTGTTGTGCTGCTGCAAGTGAGAATTTCATTGTTCTATCTGGGACATCTGACGTTAAAACAACGCTTGGCTCTCTTCTCTCTCTCCCTTAAAAACCAGGGGCAGACACGTTGGATTAGTTTAGAGATACTGAGTGGAAACAGGCCCTTCGGCCCACTGAGTCCGCGCCGACCAGCGATCCCCGCACACTGGCACTATCCTACCTACGCACTAGGGACAGTTTACAAATTTCACCAAAGCCAAATTTTGACCGACGGGGATCGCTGGTCGGCGCGGACCCGGCGGGCCGAAGGGCCTGTTTCCACGCTGTTCCTCTGAAACTGGTGCTGTCCCCCGCCCTCTGGGTTTGTCTTATGTTCACGGATGCCTTGAATGGTGACGATGAGCCTGTCTCTTTGTTTTTGCTATCTGGGGACAGGAGGAGGAGGACAAGGCCCAGCTGACGACTGAGGTGGAGCAGCTACGACAGACTAACCAACGGCTGCACCAGGAGTCTCAGACCACCGTCTGCCGCCTCTTACGAGTAACTGAATTACTGATCCATAACGGCAATCCCAAGGCTCCTGACTTGCATAATTAGGGGAGGGGTGCTGGGAATGCTGCTCTTTCTGTCAGGATGTGATGTTTGCCCCAGTGGTGTGAAGAGGTTTGCAGATGTGAGCTGCCGCTAATTTGCTTTGTTCTGGGGAACGTTCATATACCGACGCTCTGCTTAGTTCGGTTCCAAAACAGGCCCTTCGGCCCACCGAGTCCGCGCCGGCCGACGATCCCCGCGCACTTACACTGTCCTACGCCCTCGCCAGGGCCAGTTTGCGGTCTGCAAACCTGCACGTCTTTGGAGCGTGGGAGGAAACCGGAGCACCCGGGGGGGGTGGGGAACCCAGGCGGGTGACGGGGAGAGCGTACAAACTCCGCACAGACACGCACACGCGGTCAGGATTGCACCCGGGTCTCCGGCGCTGTGAGGCAGCAACTCTAACCGCTGCTGGTTGAATTTTTTCTTTTGTCCCGGGCCACATCATCTGTTGGTGGCCGTGGAAATGCACTGACATTCCGTGTTTCAAAGATTTTAATTTCTGCTGCACTTTGTCATTTTCATCCAGTTTTGGATTTAACAGCGTTTATGATTGTCTCAATTGTGCCATGCCCTGCACTAGCCACCTCCTGCTATCTTTCATCACTTGTCCACCTCGTGTTCTATAGAGCATCCCCTTAAACATGGTCAAGAGTCTAGGCTCAACGTAGTCAAGAGCAGCTTTAGAGTCATAGTGTGATCCAGCGTGGAAACAGGCCCTTCGGCACAACTCGCCCACACCGACCAACATGTCCCAGCTACACTAGTCCCACCTGCCTGCATTTGGTCCATATCCCTCCAAACCTGTCCTATCCATGTTAGACAAAAATGCTGGAGAAATTCAGCGGGTGCGGCAGCATCTATGGAGCGAAGGAAATAGGCCTATTTCCTTCGCTCCATAGATGCTGCCACACCGGCTGAGGTTCTCCAGCATTTTTGTCTACCTTCGATTTTCCAGCATCTGCAGTTCCTTCTTGAACAACTGTCCTATCCATGTACCTGTCTAACTGTTTCTTAACTGCCTCAACTACCTCCTCTGGCAGCTGGTTCCATACATCCACCACCCTGATTGAAACATACAGAATAGTGAAAGGCTTGGATAGAGTGGATGTGGAGAGGATGTTTGCACTAGTGGGAGAGTCTAGGACCAGAGGGCACAGCCTCAGAATTCAAGGACGTTCTTTTAGGAAGGAGATGAGGAGAAATTTCAGAGGGTGGTGAACTCTTTGCCACAGACGGCTGTGGAGGCCAAGTCAGTGGATATTTTTAAAGCAGAGATAGATGGATTCTTAATTTGTACCCGTGTCAGGAGTTACGGGGAGAAGGCAGGAAAATGAGGTTAGGAGGGAGTGATAGCTCAGCCATGGTTGAATGACGGAGCAGCCTTGATGGGCCGAAAAGTTACTGCACAAGAATTGCACAGATTCACCTGACTAACTGAAGAAATTCCTCCTCATCTCTTTCCGAAAGGAACGTCCTTTAATTCTGAGGCTGCGCCCTCTGGTCCTAGACTCTTCCACGAGTGGAAACTTCCCCGTTGATAGCGATCCATCTTATATTTGCTTAAGAAAGAACTGCAGATGCTGGAAAAATGGAAGGTAGACAAAAATGCTGGAGAAACTCAGCGGGAAAAATGGAAGGTAGACAAAAATGCTAGGGAAACACTCGTTGAGTGATTAAAATAGGGATCACAAATATAAGATGGTAGACAAAAATCTGGAGAAACTCAGCGGGCGAGGCAGCATCTATAGAGTGAAGGAATAGGTGCCGTTTCGGGACGAGGCATATTTGTGATCCCTATTTTAATCACTCAACGAGTCTGTTTCTGGGTATTCCGAAAGCCTTCAGCAGAAGGCGGGTTGAGGGAAAATGGAGTCGATGGATGATGGACTAAATGCCCGAGCATCGCTGTGTTCCCTGGCTCAATGACCTTGATCGATGTATTTAATTCCTTGGCAGCTATATCATTTAATTAACTGACATTATATTGAATAATTATAAAGATGCATTGATTCTCGAGCTACCACTGGGGAAACCTGATTGTAGCCAGTCAGGGCCAGTGCGGCTGGGCAGCTTGCAGCTCAGTGGTATGAATATTGGTTTCTCTAACTTCAGGTAGCCCGGCATTCCCCCTCTCCCCATCCCTCCCCCACCCACATCGCACCAGCTTCTTGTTTTCACCCAGCAAACTGCTAACCATGGCCTTTTTCCATTATCATTCGTTACTTTTTTGCATATCTTTTATTCATTGTTCGTTATCTCATCACATCACCGTCTATATAGACAATGGACAATAGATGCAGGAGTAGGCCATTCAGCCCTTCGAGCCAGCACCGACATTCATTGTGATCATGGCTGATCATCCACAATCAGTACCCCGTTCCTGCCTTCTCCCCATATCCCCTGACTCCGCTATCTTTAAGAGCCCTATTTAGCTCTCTCTTGAAAGCATCCAGAGAACCTGCCTCCACTGCCCTCTGAGGCAGAGAATTCCACAGACTCACAACTCTCTGTGAGGAAAAGTGTTTCCTCGTCTCCGTTCTAAATGGCTTACTCCTTATTCTTAAACTATCTCCCGTTTCCCGTATCCCTAACCAGTCTGAAGAAGGGAACTCGACCCGAAATGTCACCCGTTCCTTCTCTCCGGTGACCCTGCCTGTCCCGCTGAGTCGCTCCAGCGTTTTGTATCTGCTGGAGCTAACCATGGCCTGTTTCCTTTATCGTTTGTTACTTTTTTTTGCACATCCTTCATTCGTTGTTCTTTATCTCTCTACATCATCGTCTGTATGAATGAATGAATGAAGGAATGAATGAGTTTACACAAAATGCGGGAGAAACTCAGCGGGTGAGGCAGCATCTATGGAGCGAGGGAGATAGGCAACGTTTCGAGGCGAACCCCTGAATGAGTTTATTGGCCAAGTATTCACATACAAGGAATTTGCCTTGGCGCTCCGCCAGCGTGGATATCTCCCGTGTCTCATATCCATCGCCAGCGTGAAGAAGGGCGAAGACCCGAAACGTCACCCGTTCCTTCTCTCCGGAGACGCGGCCCGTCCCGCTGAGTCCAGCTCCAGCTTTTTTGTGTCTATCTTCGGCGCGAACCGGCGTCTGCAGCTCCAACACCCCCCCCGCGTTGTGCGTCCATGTTGGCTTTAGATGTTGGTCTGGTGTACAGGGTTGACCGCCATCTTTGTTTACGCGCACCATCTTAAAACTCATGCCTTCTTGAACGTCCCAAAACCCAATCCGCACGCGGATTGGGTTTTGGGACGCTCAAGAAGGTATAAGTGTTACCATGGCGTGTGTAAACGAATAAACCCATTGCTTCACAAACTTCAATGCCAGGCAGAGAGTGGCCTCTGAGGATTTGGTGGAAGGTGAGTCCTTCTCGGATCCTCTCATCAGTTCTGCACGACAACAGCTTTAGGAAACTTCCCCCCCACCCTCGAGTTTTCCTTCAGCTTTTTAATGTAATATAGTTCCTTCTTCTTCCGTGTGGCGTGCACGGCCTAAAGTTGTTGGGCAACTTGTTCTATTTTATCTTCCGAGTTGATTGCATTAGTCGAAACAGGGCGGACCACGTGAAGGTTGCTATCTTCCACCCCTAATATAGTTCCAAAGTCAAAATGGAACGTCTTCATTGAAACATAGAAAATAGGTGCAGGAGGAGGCCATTTGGCCCTTCGAGCCAGCACCGCCATTCATTGTGATCATGGCTGATCGTCCGCTATCAATAACCCGTGCCTGCCTTCTCCCCCATATCCCTTGACTCCACTAGCCCCTAGAGCTCTATCTAACTCTCTCTTAAATCCATCCAGTGATTTAGCCTCCACTGCCCTCTGTGGCAGGGAATTCCACTTATTTACAACTTTGGGTGAAAACGTTTTTTCCTCACCTCAGTCTTAAATGACCTCCCCTTTTTTCTAACACTGTGGCTCCTGGTTCTGGACTCACACAACATTGGGAACATTTTTCCTGCATCTAGCTTGTCCAGTCCTTTTATAATTTTATATGTTTTTATAAGATCTTCAAATAAAGAACGTTGTCAACTTGCTTTCTTTATACTATCTTGCCGTTTTCCTTTATCCGCATGGTTGCAGGATTCAGTCACAAGAGGGTTGTGAATGTATCTAGGGCTGTGAAGGGCAGAGGCAGAGGCAGAGGGAGGATTTTGTCGCCCCACCCATTGTGAGGGCTGATCAGCCTGGTGGGTGGATGGTGATCGCGTTCCCTCATGGCCCCCTGCCTGCAGGCGCAGGCCCCTGAAAGAGGTCCACTACATCAGTCTAGCGTATGCCACGCGGCCCGGCCAGCGTTTAGTTTAGTTTAGAGATACAGCGTGGAAACTGGCCCTTCGGCCCGCCGAGTCCATGCTAGCACTATCCTACGCATACCAGGGATGGTTTACAATTCTCACCAATTAGCCGACACGTGTTTGGAGTGTGGGAGGAAACCGGAGCACCCGGAGAAAACCCACGCAGGCCACGGGGTGAACGTACAAACTCCTTACCGACAGCACCCGGAGTCAGGATTGAAGCTGTGTCTTCGCCGCTGTAAGGCAGCAACTCTACCACTGCGCCACCGTGCTGCATAAAGATAAGGTGCGGTCTGTCTAAGATTTCACACGTCACCAAGTCAGGCACGGCACAAGACGGTGCATTTGAAGCGTTGTAGTCTAACAAACAGAAACAGGACTAGGCCATTTGGTCCTCATTCATGCTCTACAATTGAGTTTAGTTTATTGTCACGTGTACCGAGGTCTAATGAAAAGCTTTTGTTGCGAGCTGACCAGTAAGCAGAAAGACTGCACATGAATACAATGCGCGGCACGGTGGCACAGCGGTAGAGTTGCTGCCTCACAGCGCCAGAGACCCGGGTTCCATCCCCACTACGGGTGCTGTCTGTCCGGAGCTTGTACCTTCTCCCCGTTTTCCTTGAGTGCTCCGGTTTCCTCCCACATCCCAAAGACCTGCAGGTTTGTATGTTAATTGGCTTAAATTGGTTAAATTGTCCCTAGTGTGCGTAGGATAATGCAAGTCTGCGGGGATCGCTGGTCGGCGCGGACTCGGTGGGCCGAAGGGCCTGTTTCCGCGCTGAATCTCTATACTAAACTAATGAAGCTTAATATCTGCAGTCCACACCATCTACAACACACCAAAGTTAATTCAACCTGGCTACTTGAGAGCCCATGAACCACAGAGAAAGCTCTTTAGTATTAGTTTTGTTGCGTGCTGGCCAGTCAGCAGAAAGACAATACATGATTACAATCGAGCCATCCACAGTGTACAGATACATGAATAATGTGAATAACATTTAGTTCAAGATAAAGCCAGTAAAATCCGATCATAGTACGAGGGTCTCCAATGAGATAGATAGTAGCTTCAGACCGCTCCCTAATTGTGGTAGGACGGTTCAGTTGCCTGATAACAGCTAGGAAGAAACTGCCTCTGAATATGGAGGGTAGACAAAAATGCTGGAGAAACTCAGCGGGTGAGGCAGTATCTGTGGAGCAAAGGAAATAGGCAACGTTTCGGGTCGAAACCGTTCGTCTGAAGAAGGGTCTTGACCCGAAACATGGCTAATTTCCTTCGCTCCATAGATGCTGCCTCACCCGCTGAGTTTCTCCAGCATTTTTGTCTACCTTCGATTTTCCAGCATCTGCAGTTCCTTCTTAAACATTCTGAATCTGGAGGTGTGCGTTTTCACACTTCTGTACTTCTTGCCTGAGGGGAGAGGGGAGAAGAGGGAGTGGCCGGGGTGAGACTGGTCCGTGATTGAACGTTTCAATAAGAAGCAGGTTCAGCACCACTGACTCCACACCCATTGATTCACTTCATCACGAATAATCGATTGCTTTCTCCTTTCGAACATCCTCAGTGACTGAGTCTCCACAGCACCACCGGGGCAGTGTACCGCAAAGATTCACCACAAAAAATTGTGTCTCGTCTCACGGCTGAAAGACCAACCCTTTACTTTGAGTAGAAGGAACTGCAGATGATGGTGATACACCGAAGACAGACCCAAAATGCTGGAGTAGCTCGGCGGGACGGGCAGCATCTCTGGAGAGAAGGAATGGGTGACGTTTCGGGCCTCTCGTTTTTATAGATTCTACAAAGACAGCTTTATCTCTCAAGCCTGTCATCAAAGAACTCAATCCTGTGAACTTTGCTGCATCTTCTCTCTTGCGAATACGTAATTCCTCACATACACAGACCAGAACTATACACAATATTTCATCGCTGTCTATATAATTAAAGAAAGATTATTTCAAGAGGCTGTTTTTGTTGTCAAATCTCCTTCCCATAGAGGCAAACTTTTTTTAAACTCCCGCCTTCCATTTTCCTACAAGCCCTTATGGTCATAGAGTCAGTCATACAGCACGGAAACAGGCCCTTCGGCCCAACTTGCCCTGATCTATGCTAGTCCCACATGGTCCATATCCCTCTAAATCTGTTTTGCCCATGTGCCTGTCCAAATGTAATTTAAATATTCTTATTGTACATTAATATCTGCTTTATCTCTCATTTGATAAGCCTGCCATCCCAGAACCCAATCATAGAGTTAAGCAACATGGAAGCAGGCCCTTCGGCCCCACTTGCCCACATTGGCCATCATGTCCCTGCTACACTACTCCCACCTAACTGCGTTTGGCCCATATCCTTCCTGTCATATCTATGTACCTGTCTAACTGTTTCTTAAATATAGGGATAGTCCCTGCCTCAACTACCTCCACTGGCAGCTCATTCCATACACCCACCATTCTCTGTGTGAATCCTGTGGGCCTTTGAGGCATCTCACGTTATACTCCATCTGTCAAATCCTTGTCCTTATGTTAGGATAGCCTGCACACATTCATAGAAACATAGAAAATAGGTGCAGGAGTAGGCCATTCGGCCCTTCGAGCCTGCACCGCCATTCAATATGATCATGGCTGATCATCCAACTCGGTATCCTGTACTTCCTGTGAATGTCTCTGCATCCTCTACGCAGACCACAATGCAACCACCTCAGTATTACGAACACTATTTTCTGAGGCACCCAGCAGTAAATGAGTGGGAAGGAACTGCAGATGCTGGTTTACACCAAAGATAGACACAAAATCGCGAGACAGGCAGCATCTCTGCAGAGAAGGAGTGGGTGACGTGTCGGGTGGAGTCGATTCTTCAGAATGCTGCCTGTCGTGCTGCGGCATTTTGTGTCTATCTTCAGCGGTAAACGAGGCTGGTCAGGGGATCAGTCCGCTGCAGTCTTGGCCCAGGTGGCCATTTACAGGGCCAGAGAGCAGGGTGCCAGGGAGTGCCATCCCCATTGCCTGGCCCTGAAGGGTCTCCACCCCAAACCGTCACCCGCTCCTTCTCTCCAGAGATGCTGCCAGTCCCGCTGAGCTACTCCAGCATCTTGTGTCTATCCTTTTCCGTGACTGCTGGACACTGCAGGGCATAGAATGCATTCTGGAGCCCAGGAATATTTCTATTTCAAGTGTGGTTGTTGCTTTAAAATGAAGTTTATCTTAAAGTGAAACAGAAAAACACACACAAAATGGGGCCTGGATTGAAGCTATATAATAACTGGACAAATACTGAATAAATATCCAGGTTTGGTACAGAATCAAGCTCCCTCTCTCCCCATCTCTGCCTCCTCCATAAATCCCCTCTACGTTTTTATGAAACATTTAGACAGGTTCATGGACAGGGCAGGTTTGGAGGGATATGGACCAAATGCGGGCAGGTGGGACGAGTGTAGCTGGGACATGTTGGCCGGTGTGGGCAAGTTGGGCAGAACGGCCTGTTTCCATGCTGTATCACTCTATGACCCTATAATTTTAAATTCAGAAACTGTTCGGTGGTTTAGAGTAGCAACTGTGAATCCCATACAGAGAGAAATTAGGGAATTACTGGCCTCTAAGCCTAAACCTAAGGGTGGAACGGTGGCGCAGCGGTAGAGTTGCTGCCTTACAATGCTTTCAGCGCCAGAGACCCGGGTTCGATCCCGACTACGGGTGCTGTCTGTACGGAGTTTGTACGTTCTCCCCCGTGACCCGCGTGGGTTTTTCTCTGGGTGCTCCAGTTTCCTCCCACACTGCTAAGACGTGCAGGTTTGTAGGTTAATTGGCTCTGTGCAATTGTAAATTTTTCCTGGTGTGTGTGGGATGGTGTTAGTATGCAGGGATCACTGGTCGGCGCGGAATCGGTGGACCGAAGGGCCTGTTTCCGCACTGCACCTCTACAATAAACTAAACATCAAATGGAATAGTATGGAACAGGGATGGGGAACCTTTTCATGTCGGAAGGCCGCATTAAGTTAGCTGTAGGTTACACAAAAAGCTGGAGAAACTCAGCGGGTGCAGCAGCATCTAAGGAGCGAAGGAGATAGGCGACGTTTCGGGTCGAGACCCTTCTTCAGACTGGTTAGGGATCAGGGAAACGAGAGATATAGACGGTGATGTGGAGAGATAAAGAACAATGAATGAAAGATATGCAAAAAAGTATCGATGATAAAGGAAACAGGCCATTGTAAGCTGTTTCTAGTGTGAAAATGAGAAGCTAGTGCTACTTGGGTGGGGGAGAGATAGAGAGAGAGGGAATGCCAGGGCCCGAGGGCTGAGGGAGAGGTGGGAAGGGGAGGAGGAAGCAAGGGTTAACAGAATTGAGAAAATTCAATGTTTAAGCCAGAGGATGCAGACTCCCCAAGTGGAATATGAGGTGCTGTTCCTCCAACTTGCGGTGTTGCTCACTCTGGCTGTGGAGGAGGCCCAGGACCGAGCGGTTGGATACGGAATGGGAGGTTGAAGTGCTGAGCCACCGGGAGGTTGGGTTGGTTATTGCGGACCGAGTGGAGGTGTTCGGCGAAACGATCGCCAAGCCTCCGCTTGGTCTCACCGATGTAGATCAGCTGGCATCTGGAGCAACGGATGCAGTAGATGAGGTTGGAGGAGGTGCAGGTGAACCTCTGTCAGACCTGGAAGGACTGCTTGGGTCCCTGAAAGGAGTGGATGGGGGAGGTGAAGGGACAGGTGTAGCATCTCTTGCGGTTGCAAGGGAAAGTGCCCGGGGAAGGGGTGGAGCGGGAGGGAAGGGAAGAATTGACAAGGGAGTTGCGGAGGGAGCAGTCTTTGCGGATGTTCGCCGAGTCCGCCTAGACCTATGTGATCTCCTGGTTGCTCGACACTTCAACTCCCCCCACCCGCCCCCCCCCCCCCCAACTCATAGAACATGAGTCCCTTCAAGCCTTTCCCTTACTTCAGTACAGTCAATGCTGGAGTAACTCGGCGGGTGAGCTCGCATCTCTGGAGAGAAGGAATGGGCAACGTTTCGAGAGTCGCAACGTCGCCTATTCCTCTCCAGAGATGCTGCCTCACCTGCTGAGTTTCTCCAGCCTTTTGTATACAGAATAATGGGACAGGCTTGAAGGTGCCTGGTGTTTCGATTCCTGCTACTATTGTGTTTTCCTTAAATGTGCTGTATCTGGATTCTCGGAAGACTTTATGCAGGATCCCACACACGACATTGGTCAACGAGGTTAGAGCACATGGAACCGGGGCCGGATACTGGCAGGGAGTACGCATTGGTGAACAGCCTGGAAGCAAAGAGTAGGAATAAACAGGATGGTTACACAAAAACCTGGAGAAACTCAGCGGGTGCAGCAGCATCTAAGGAGCGAAGGAGATAGGCGACGTTTCGGGTGGAGACCTGAAGAAGGGTCTCCACCCGAAACGTCGCCTATCTCTTTCGCTCCTTAGATGCTGCTGCACCCGCTGAGTTTCTCCAGCTTTTTGTGTAACCCTCGATTCTCCAGCATCTGCAGTTCCTTCTTTAACACAGGAATAAGCAGGATTTGCCTCCTGCTGGCAGGCGACTTGCCACTACAATTGGCGCTCAGTTTGTGTAGGAAAGAACTGCAGATTTTGGTTGAAGATCAAACACAAAATGCTGGAGTAACTCCACATAAAATCGTGCATAGAATCATGAGCGGTATAGATCGGGTAGTCTCTTGCCCAGAGTAGGTGAATCGAGAACCAGAGGACATAGGTTAAAGGTGAAGGGGAAAAAAATGTAATAGGAATCTGAGGGGTAACTTTTTTCACACAAAGGGGGATGGGTGTATGAATGAGTAGATATTGCCCCTTGAGTATGTCATCGGAAACAGTAATCCTTATTTCTAATTAGGAAGAGGTGTAGGCCATCTGTCCTATGAGCCTGCTTCACCATTCGCCAAGATGATGCTTTATCTACCTCAGCTTCATTTTTCTGTGCTATTCCCCATGACTATTTGTTCCTTTAATATCTAGAAATGCTACGATCTTTGATCTTAAACTCAGTGACTGGCCCTCAGTAACTCAGCCCTCCAGGATAGAGGATTCCAAAGGTTCATAGCACTCTGAACATAGAATTTCTCCCCCCAGTCGGCACGGTGGCGCAGCGGTAGAGTTGCTGCCTGACAGCGCCGGAGACCCAGGTTCGATCCCAACTACGGGTGCTGTCTATAAGGGGTCTCCCCGTGACCTGCGTGGGTTTTCTCCGAGATCTCCAGTTTCCTCCCACGCTCCAAAGACGTACAGGTTTGTAGGTTAATTGGCTAGGTGTAAATGTAAATTGTCCCTGGTGTGTGTGGGATAGTGTTAGTGTATGGGCATCGCTGGTCGGCGCGGATCCGGTGGGCCAAAGGGCCTGTTTCCGTGTTGTATCTCTAAACTAAACAGTTCTAAGTGGCTGACCCCCTTAATCTGTGACTGACACCCAAGATTCTAGACAAACATAACAGGTCCATCGGTTGAGACTGTGGCAGGATTAGGCTGGTTGAGTACTAGCCCTTGTGTTGTGTCCACTGTCAAATAGGGCCTGGTTCTGTGGAGCTGAACTCTAATGTGTAGGCAGGAACTGCAGATGCTGGATTAGACCAAAGACAGACACAAAATGCTGGAGTAAAGGGCCTTTCCGACTTACTCGACCTTTACAGGCGACTGCTGGCACCGTGATAGGTAGCCAAAATTTTCAACATGTTGAAAATTCAGCGGCGACCAGAAAGACGTTACGATTCTTTGGAGACCACTCACGACTGTAGGAGACCTCATTACTGTACAGGCTGTATTGTCGTGAGAGGTCCCTATGGTCGTGAGGAGTCACCCGCGACATGTCGCCAGGGGTCGCCTGTATGGTCGTGACAGGTTTCCTATGGTTGTGAGAGATCTCCAAAGAATCGTAGCGTCTTTCTGGTCGCCGCTGAATTTTCAACATGTTGCGGGTGCCGGCAAGTGCCTGTGAAGGTCGCGTAAGTGGGACAGGCCCTTAACTCAGCAGGACAGGCAGCATCTCTGGAGAGAAGGAATGGGTGGCGTTCCTTCTTCAGACTGAGAGTCAGGGGAGAGGGAATCGAGAGATATGAATATAACCATATAACAATTACAGCACGGAAACAGGCCATCTCGGCCCTTCTAGCCCGTGCCAAACACTTACTCTCACCTAGTCCCATCTACCTGCACTCAGGCCATACCCCTCCATTCCTTTCCCGTCCATATACCTATCCAATTTATTTTTAAATGATAAAAACTAACCTGCCTCCACCACTTCCACTGGAAGCTCATTCCACACAGCTACCACTCTCTGAGTAAAGAAGTTCCCCCTTATGTTGCCCCTACACTTTTGTCCCATAATTCTCAAATCATGTCCTCTTGTTTGAATCTTCCTTACTCTCAATGGATGTGTGATGTGGGGTCAGTGAGCTGGATGGCACTGTGGTGGGGATGGTGCAGGGGATCAATATGGTCAGTTTATATCAATGCTCTCTCATCCTTTCTCTTTATACTCATAGGGACAGGACTGACCATGGCTTTGTTTACCCTGGGATTCGGCCATTCACACACCGTGAGGATTGTTCGTAGTCTCGCTCAATAACTGGGCAACCTCCGGGACCAATACCCGTGCAATAAATACGCTCTTTGAATCCTGCACAAGCGCCTCCAGTTTCAGTTAATCTCCAAGGCAATGTGTGGACCCTATCTGGAGGCAGCGATGAGTTTGGAAGCTTTAGTTTAGTTTAGAGATACAGTGCAGAAACAGGCCCTTCGGCCCACCGCGAGTCAGCCAAGACCAGCAATCCCGGCACGTTAACGCAACCCTACACTACCCTACCCTAGAGGTGGAGACAGTGGGCTGAGGCAGAGCTGGGAAGGGGAGGGGAAAGAGGGAGAAAGCAGGGACTGCCTGAAATTGGAGAAGTCAATGTTCATACTGCTGGGGTGTAAACTCCCCCTTCATCGGGAAATATGAGGACAAGATGACTTTGAAGCTGGTATGACTCCACTGAGGGAGGGATGGAGAGAGAGGGAATGCAGGGTTACTTGAAGCTAGAGAAATCAATATTCATACCACTTCTTCCCTTATCATGTATCTGTGCACTGTAAATGGCTCGATTGTAATCATGTATTGTCTTTCTGCTAACTGGATAGCACGCAACAAGAGAACGGCACGGTGGCGCAACGGTAGGGCTACTGTCTCACTGCGCTAGAGACCCGGGTTTGATCCTGACTACGGGTGCTTGTCTGTACGGAGTTTGTACGTTCTCCCTGTGATCTGCGTTGGTTTTCTCCGAGGTTTCCTCCCACACTCCAAAGACGTACAGGTTTGAAGGTTAACTGGCTTGGTGTAAATGTAAAATTGACCCTAGTGTGTGCAGGATAGTGCGGGGATCCCCACACGCTAACACTATCCTACACACACTAGGGTACACGTGACCATAGGGTACACTATCCTACACTCGTGTGACAATAAATTAAACTGAACTGAACTGAAATGAGCACATGCAGTCAGGATTGAACCAGTGTGTCTGGAGCTGCGACGTAGCAACACTAATCCATGCCCAATTCCAGAGAAGGCAGGGAAATGTTCCCCTGCGATCCAGGTCATTATCACCAGATCGATCACACTTGAACGGACTGCCGATTCCAGTATAGAGCCGTGCCTGTTCTCAAGGTGTTCTGATCTCCTCTGAGAGCATTTTCTAGCATTGCCCACAAGATGGCGCCTGTGGTCAACATCGGTAACCGCCAATGGAGAACCTTTGCACCTGCATTTGAGATCAGGGATTATATAGAATTAAGAAAGACTTGTCTTCGATGGTACCAGTCACAGCCTCAAAATGCCCCAAAGTGCTTTATAGCTAAGATTGCTCTGTTGCGATTGCCACATGGCAAGCTGGGCCTTCCACAGACTGGGCTGCACATTCGATGATCAGCCATGATCATGTTGAATGGTGGTGCAGGCTCGAAGGGCCGAATGGCCTACTCCTGCACCTATTGTCTATGTTTATATGTTTCTGCATGGTGGCACAGCGGTAGAGTTGCTGCCTTCCAGCGGCAGAGGCCCAATATTCATCCTGACCAGGGGTGCTGTCCATACGGAGTTTGTACGTTCTTCCCGTGACCTATGTGGGTTCTCTCCGGGATCTCCAGTTTCCTCCCGCCATCCAAAGACGTACAGGTTTTGTAGGCTAATTGGCTTGGCGTAATTGGAAATTATCCTTAGTGTGTGTAGGGTAGTGTTAGTCTACGGGGATCGCTGGTCGGCGCGGACTCGGTGGGCCGCAGGGCCTGTTTACGTGCTGTACCTCTAAACTAAACTAAACAGCATCGGTAGGAATGAAACCTAAATGATCCGTATCAGAGTCATGTGAGGGCTAAATAGACAATAGGTGCAGGAGTAGGCCATTCGGCCCTCCGAGCCAGCACTGCCATTCACTGTGATCATGGCTGATCATCCACAATCAGTACCCCGTTCCTGCATTCTCCCCATATCCCCTGACTCCGCTATCTTTAAGAGCCCTCTCGCTTGAAAGCATCCAGAGAATTGGCCTCCACTGTCTTCTGAGGCAGAGAATTCCACAGACTCACAACTCTGTGGGTGAAAACGTTTTTCCTTATCTCCGTTCTAAATTCTTAAACTGTGGCCCCTGGTTCTGGACTCCCCCTTCATCGGGAACATGTGTCCAATGCCTTAATAATCTTATATGTTTCAATAAGATGCCCTCTCCTGCTTCTATTAGACAAGGTGGGGAACTCCCTGAAGTACTTGGGTTGGAAGCACAGTAGAGCTGCTGTCTTACAATGTCAATGACCCTCATTTGATCCTGGCCTCCAGTGCTGACAGGAGGGAATTTGCACGCTCCCCCTGTGACCACGTGTGTGGGCTTCTGCCACAAGCTCCCGTTTCCTTGCACATCCCAAAGATGTGTGGATTGGGACATTAACTGGCTGCTGACAACTGTCCCTGGAGTGTAGATGGGTGGGGGATGATGGAGGCAGTGGATGTGAGGGGCAACAAACCAGGGTCACTGCGTATAGGAAGGAACTGCAGATGCTGGTTTAAACCAAAGATAGACACAAAATGCTGGAGTAACTCAGCGGGACAGGCAGCATGTCTGGAGAGAAGGGATGATCGACGTTTCGGGTCGAGTCTGAAGAAGGGTCTCGACCCAAAAAGTCAACATTCCTTCCCTCCAGAGATGCTGCCTGTCCCGCTGAGTTACTCCAGCTTTCTGTGACTATCTGCAGTTCCTTTCTACACACTGTAATTATGTGCTTGGGTGAACTTGATGTGCTGAAGGCCCAGTCTCTATGCTCTGTGACTCCATGAATGTTTGAAATAATGGCCAGGGGCATTTGACTTCCACCTGAAAGAGCAGAGAGAGGCTCCATTTAGCTGACAACCGATTACCTCTCTTGGTACCAGATTGTACGGGTTATGGCCAGGGTGCCAGGTAAAGTCAGTAAAGTCCGATCAAAGATAGTTTGAGGTTCTGTAATGAGGTAGTTAGTAGTTCAAGACTGCTCTCTGGTAGTGGTAGGATGGTTCATTTGCCTGATAACAGCTATGGGAGGAAACTGTCCCTGAATCTGGAGGTGTGCGTTTTCACACTTCTGTACCTTTTGCTCGATGGGAGAGCGGAGAAGAAGGGGTGCGACTTAAAGGGTTTGATGTCCGGTGTAATCCATCCCAATGCCAATTCTGAGGAAGTACGAGATATCCTGTACGATATATAGTTTTTTAGAGATACAGCGCGGAAACAGACCCTTCGGCCCACCGAGTTCGCACGGACCTGCGATCCCTGCACTTTAACACTAATCACTAAACACACGAGGGACAATGTTTTTACATTTACATCGAAGCCAATTAACCTACAAACCTGCACGTCTTTGGAGTGTGGGAGGAAACCCACACAGGTCACGGGGAGAAGGTACAAACTCCGTACAGACAGCACCCGTAGTCAGCATTGAACCCGGGTGTCTGGCGCTGCGAGGCAGCAACTCTACCACTGCGCCACCGGTTTTCTTGGATGTTAAACCCATCAGTCCTTTCTCAAATCGATGTTAAAAAAAATGTCATGGAGCAAGAGTTCTCTCCGAGTTCATGCGGCTGGTAATTTATCAGGAGAAGAGGTCTGCAGGTGATTTATCATATTGGTGTTTGGGGAGCCAGGTTATACACAGGCTGGTTGGCACGACAATGATCACATCACAAATAAATTTACTTCGGCGGCTGTAATTTGTCCGGCTCTTGTGAAAGGCATGACAGAAATGCTAGTTCATTCTGCAGGAGCCCCATAAAGCACACTCTGGACAGCAAATCATTGCCTCTCCTTGTCACCACCCGCCCTGGTCTGCCAAGATACAGGGGACAGGGACAGGGAGGGAGGGGGAGAGGGAGGGGAAGGGGAGAAGAGAGGAAGGGAGATGGGGGGTGGGGAGAGGGGGAAGGGGGGAGGATTGAAGGGAGAGAGGGAGGTGAGGCGAGAGGGATTGGGGAAAGTAGGGGAGGGGAGAGGAAGAGGGGGAGGGGAAGGAGAGGGGATGAAAGAGTACGGGAGAGAAGGGGAAAGCGAAGTGGGGAGAGAGGGAGGGGAGAGAAGGAGGGGGAAAGGTTAAAAGGGAGAGGAAGAGAGAGAGAAAGGGAGGGAAGGGGAGAGTGAGAGAGAGGGAGAGAGAGGGAGGAAGGGAGGAGAGAGGAAAGGGAGAGGGGAGAGAGAGAAAGGGGGGATGATCAGAGTGAGGGGGGAGAAGGAAGAGTGAGGGGGGAGAGGGAGGGGAGTTGGGGGGGAAGAGAGATGGGGTGCGAGGAAGAGGCATGAATAAAAGGATAGTAGAGAGAGAGCGAGAGAGAGAGGGGGAGGGAGGGGGATAGAGAGAGGGAGAGAGAGAAGTGATGGAGGAGATGCTCATTCATTATTGATTGATGAAGCTTGTTCTGTCAGCCCTGCAGCAGGGGTTAATAAGACGAGCAGCTTTATGTTAATGCGAGCAAGAGCTGGGGACGGATGTGTGTCTGTTGGGTCCTTCGCCACACGAATTAATCCCTTGGGAAGGGGCGGATAAGGGTTTTTTTTTTGCAGAACAGACCCATGGTAAGGCCTCCAGCCACATGCAAATCAGCCAAAACACACAGGGGGTGGGGGAATGAATGGGGTCGTGTGCCACGCAGACTCCTGTTTCTTGTGCGCCTGTGTTGTGCATTAAAGCGGCACTCCATTTAATCGTCTCTCCTTTAGCCCCGGCGAGGCGAGGGGCTTGTCAACATTTCAACCCCCACCCCCACAATTCATGCGTTGGAAGGGACTGCAGACGCTGTGGTTTCAACCAAAGAGAGGCGCTAAAAACTCAACGGTAACTCAATGGGTCATAGAAACATAGAAAATAAAGTGCAGGAGTCAGCCATTCGGCCCTTCGAGCCAGCACTGCCATTCAAAATGATCACGGCTGATCATCCAAAATCAGTACCCCGTTCCTGCTTTCTCCCCCAGATCCCTTGATTCCATTAGCCCTAAGAGCTAAATCTAACTCTCTCTTTGAAAACATCCAGTGAATTGGCGTCCACTGGCATCCAGTGAATTGGCAGAGAATTCCACAGATTCACAACTCTCCGTGTGAAAGAGTTTTTCCTCATCTCAGTCCTAAATGGCTTACCCGTTATTCTTAAACTGTGTGACCTCTGGTTCTGGACACCTCCCAACATGGGGAACATTTTTTCCTGCATCTAGCCTGTCCAATCCCTTAGGAATGTTATATGTTTCTAGAAAATTCTGGATTTTATATGTTTCTGTAATATGCTTCTTCAGGCAGCATCTCTGGAAGAAAGGGAATGGGTAACGTTTCGGATCGAGACTCTTCTTCACTCTGAAACGTTACCCGTTCCTTCTCTCCAGAGATGCTGCCTGTCCCGCTGAGTTACACCAGCATTTTGTGTCTTTCTACAAGAATTTTTCGCTGCCTTAAAAATATCCACTGACTTGGCCTCCACAGCCGTCTGTGGCAATGAATTCCACAGAGCTCCCACCTTCTGGCTAAAGAAATTCCTCCTCATCTCCTGCCTAAAGGGACGTCCTTTAATTCTGAGGCTGTGGCCTCTGGTCCTAGACTCTCCTACTAGTGGAAACATTCTCTCCGCATCCACTCTATCCAGGCCTTTCAGCATTCGGTACGTTTAGGTAAATAGGATGGCAAGATTTTACGGGGTCTCGATGTGCACTTATCAGGCAGCATGGACTCAGTCAGACATTTCTGGGTCTGAGGGCATCAATCATGCTTGGTTCGTAGATTGCACTGCAAGTTCCCACAGAGAGCCTTGCAATATTCCCTGGAGCACCTTATTGGTGTTGAGATATTGGGGTAAATATTGACCGGAGATATAGAGAGCGGTGCAGATGAAAGAACTAGCTTCTCATTCTCACCCAACATAGAAACATAGAAATTAGGTGCAGGAGTAGGCCATTCGGCCCTTCGAACCTGCACCGCCATTTAATATGATCATGGCTGATCATCCAACTCAGTATCCCGTACCTGCCTTCTCTCCATACCCTCTGATCCCCTTAGCCACAAGGGCCACATCTAACTCCCTCTTAAATATAGCCAATGAACTGGCCTCAACTACCCTCTGTGGCAGAGAGTTCCAGAGACCCACCACTCTCTGTGTGAAAAAATTCCTTCTCATCTCGGTCCTAAAGGATTTCCCCCTTATCCTTAAGCTGTGACCCCTTGTCCTGGACCTCCCCAACATCGGGAACAATCTTCCTGCATCTAGCCTGTCCAACCCCTTAAGAATCTTGTAAGTTTCTATAAGATCCCCTCTCAATCTCCTAAATTCTAGAGAGTATAAACCTAGTCTATCCAGTCTTTGTTCATAAGACAGTCCTGACATCCCAGGAATCAGTCTGGTGAACCTTCGCTGCACTCCCTCTATGGCAATAGTGTCCTTCCTCAGATTTGGAGACCAGAACTGTACGCAATACTCCAGGTGTGGCCTCACCAAGACCCTATACAACTGAAGTAGAACCTCCCTGCTCCTATACTCAAATCCTTTTGCTATGAAAGCTAACATACCATTGGCTTTCTTCACTGCCTGCTGTACCTGCATGCCTACTTTCAATGACTGGTGTACCATGACACCCAGGTCGCGCTGCATCTCCCCTTTTCCTAATCGGCCACCATTTAGATAGTAGTCGGTTTTCCTATTTTTGCCACCAAAGTGGATAACCTCACATTTATCCACGTTATACAACAAACAGCTAACAGTGGCCTGGTTCCTTTATCATCGTTACTTTTTTTTGCACATCTTTGATTCATTGTTCTTTATCTCTCCACGTCATCGTGTCGAGTCTGAAGAAAGGTTTTCGGCCTGAAACGTTACCTATTTCCTTCGCTCCATAGATGCTGCCTCACCCGCTGAGTTTCTCCAGCATTTTTTACCACCATCGTCTATATATCTCATTTCCCTTTCCCCCCCCCCCCCCCCCCCGACTAGTCTGAAGAAGGGTCTCGACCAAAAACGTCACCCATTCCTTCTCTCCAGAGATGCTGCCTGTCCCGCTGAGTTACTCCAGCTTTTTGTGTCACTCTGTCCTCAATATAGGAGGCGGAGCCTCATTTTATGGCCTCATGTGAAAGAAGGCGACACCAACTAGATGACGAAACGTTTATCGTAGTTTAGTTTATTGTCACGTGTACCGAGGTACAGTGAAGAGCCTTTTCATGGCGTGCTAACCTTTCAACCAATGCGGGAGAGAACTGCAGATGCTGGTTTACACCAAAGATAAAAGCCCTGTCCCACGGTACGACTTTATTCCAAGAGCTCTCTAGAGTTTAAAAAAATTCAAACTCGCGGTAAGCACGGAGAATGAACGTAGCAGGTTCGTCGGAGCTCGGGGACGCCTCTTAACGCTAACGGCAGGTTTACTCGGGAATTACTTAGCGCTAACGGCAGATTTACTCGGGAAGACTCGCTAATGGCAAGTAAGCACGGGGAGACTCGTGAAGATTTTTCAACATGATGAAAAATGTCCACGAGAGCCCCGAGTACCGACGAGTGGCCATTACCGTAAATCTCCGAGTTCGAATCAGGGCAAACTCCGGAGAGCTCTTGGAATGAACTCGTACCGTGGGACAAGGGTTTAAGGCACATAATTGTAGATTGTGGCTCGCACGCAAATAGTCACTAGGATTGGGCGCCATCTTGGCATGCGCTGAGGTAAAAGGCCGGAAAGGTTGAAAGGAATGGGGATGAAATAGTGTGTCTTTCCCTCACGTGCTGATGCATCTAATGTTCGGTTCCAAACAGAAATGATAAATGGAGGGACTAATTACTCATTTAATTGGGACAGAGTTCACTTTGAATTATGAATTTAATTGGACACCAGTAACTACTTTAAATTGGTCTTTCAAAAAGCCCACTCAAAGTTCACGCTCATAAACGATAGGAGCAGAATTAGGCCATTCGGCCCATCAAGTCTGCTGATCTCCCTCTCCCTCCTAACCCCATTTCTCCTGCCTTCTCCCCATAACCCATGACACCCCAAAGTTTGAACAATATCTTTTCTGGCATTTTAAAATGTTGTTTTTCTTTGGGCGCTCTGTATATAATAGTTTTTGCTTATTCTTTCTTTCTTTTCTGCTTTCTTCCTGTACCTTTCCTCTCCCTCTCTTGCATTTTTACTTTCTCTCTGCGTAGCTATTTCTCTCTTGTATTCTTGCTTTTCCTCAGTTTTTATTTTTTATCCCTCTCTAATTCCCGTCTCTGTCTCTCACTCAAGACAGACACAAAATGGTGGAGTAACTCAGCGGGACAGGCAGCATCTATGGAGAGAAGGAATGGGTGACATTTGGGGTGGAGACCCCTCTCTCCAGAGGTGCTGCCAGACCCGCCGAGTTACTCCAGCATCTTGTGTGGGTCTTTGGTGTAAACCAGCATCTGCGGTTCCTTCCTGTACATTCTGACTCTGACTCTCTCCCTTGCTCTATCAGGTTGTTGATCTTTAATATGCAAGAAGGAACTGCAAGCGTAGGAAGGAACTAGAGATGCTGGTTTAAACTGAAGATAGACACAAAAAGCTGGAGTAACTCAGCGGGACAGGCAGCATCTCTGGAGAGAAAGAAAGGGTGATGTTTCGGGTCTGGACCCTTCTTCAGACTCAGCGGGACAGGCAGCATCTTTTTCGAGAAGGATCTCGACCCGAAACGTCACCCATTCGTTCTGTCCAGAGATGCTGCCTGTTCCGCTGAGTTACTGCAGCATTTTTGTGTTGATCTTTAATTCCTCATTCGCTTTGTCAGTCTGCTTCCCTTTCTGTCTCTCTCATTTTCAGTCGATTTTGCTCTCCAACTCTTAGTACCTCTGCGGTAGAGGTAAGAACCGTACATTGATGTGGTTGCACAATGTGGTTTTGACAGGAACTGCTGATTGTACAGCCGCGATACCTCAATGAAATTTGTGTATTGATCATGAAGTTATTTTATGTTGCAGGCACTGAAGAGGATAGATATTCCACTCGTGCTTCAACTACCTGTGTGTTTGATGGTTTATACAGAACTCTCATTGTCTGTAGATAGATACAAAATGCTGGAGTAACTCAGCGGGACAGGCATCATCACTGGAGAAAAGGAATGGGTGGCGTTTCGGGTCGAGACCCTTTTTCTGACTGTAACTCGTTTTCACCCAGCCCACGGCTAACAATGGCCTGTTTCCTTTTATCATCGTTACATTTGCTCCACACCACCGTCTGCATCTCCCGTTTCCCTCTCCCACCCCGACTCTCAGTCTGAAGAAGGGTCTCGGGCCCAAACGTCACCTGTCCCTTTTCTCCAGAGATGCCACCTGCCCCGCCGAGTCGCTCTAGCTTTTCTTTTGCGCCTGCCCTCAGTCTGAAGAAAGGTTTCGGCCCGAAACGTTGCCCATTTCCTTCGCTCCATAGATGCTGCCTCACCCGCAGCACTTTTGTCCACCTTTGATTTTCCAGCATCTGCAGTTCCTTCTCTACTCATTTTCTCCCACTTTCTTTCCTTGGCCAACTTCTCTCTTAGATTTATTTAGAGAAGATGGGACCCAAAAAAAAGCTGGGGCAACCCAGCGGGACGGGCAGCACCTCTGGAGGGAAGGAACGTGTGACGTTTCGGGTCGAGACCCTTCTTCTCACTTTATTTCTCTTCTCCCCCTCCACCCCCCCACCCCCCTTCCTCACACGCATTTGCTCTCTCCCCCTCTCTCTCTCTCTCTCTCTCTCATTTCCCTGCTCTCGGCTTTTGTGCGATTCAGACGGCCCCAGGTCTCAAGTCTGATCTGCTGCGAACAAAAGGAGTTTGCCGAGATGGATCGAGCACGCTTGGAGCTCTCTCTCTCTCGGGAGAGAGTGGGACTTCTCTCTATGCCCCCTCTCCCCCCCCCCCCGCCCTGAAGAAGCGGCCCCTTCTCGCTCTCTCTCTCTCTCTTTATTTCCCTGCCTCTATTGAATTGGGACAAAGCCCTGGCACGTGTGTCATGAATAGGAGCAGGACAAAAGGAGCAGGCCGGACGTGTGGCACTCTCATGGCCATTTACATAATGGCGAGCAAACACGCGCCAGAACAGGTACATCTGGCGCCTCCTGGGAGACTCAGCAGTCCCCCTTGGATCAGATTACGCTCTTTGTGCGATTGGTTCCTCATCCCAAGCCATCTGCTTGAGATGGACCAGACAATGGGTTTGTGTAGCCTTTAAATAGCCCGGACTAACACTGCCACTGATCAGTTCCAAGTGGGGGGAGACTGCTGCCTGCCTGCCTGCTAGTGCACTCTCTTCCCTCTCCCGTGCAGCCTTTAGGATCACGGAGCTTGCTTGCGTGTGTTGGGGGAGTTGCCTCTCTCTCTCTCTCTCTCTTTCTCTCCGCTTATCAAGGAGCCAGTGGAGCCGAGATGCCACGAGGGTTCCTGGTGAAGAGGACCAACAGGGCGGCCCCCGTCTCCTACCGGGTGCGCGGCGCCGACGAGGGGCCGAGGTTCTCGGAGGGGACGCCCCCGCCGTGGGGCCATGGGCTGCCCGGCTCCCCCTGCGCCCCGTCCCGAAGTCCGGACCGTCCCGCACCCCCGGGGAGGCCGGCCAACTCCAGCTCGCCCGTCTCGGCCCAGTCCTTCCCGGGCCCGTCGACCCTGATGTCCTCGCTGGGGCGGGCTGCCTTCGCCACGTCCGTGTCCGACGTGGAGGTGGAGATGGGCTCCAGCTGCGCCCCTGTCCGGGCGGCCAAGAGGCAGGGGGCCGAGGCCGAGGGCAGGGGCCAGCGCAAGAGGCCCAGGACGGAGAGGAAGGCCTGTCGAGACGAGGTGACCACGTCGCCGGTGCTGGGGCTACGGATCACCGGAGAGCTGACGGACTGCCAGCAGCCCAGGGCAGCCGGGCAACCCCTGGGGGAGTTCATCTGCCAACTGTGCAAGGAGGAGTACGTGGACGCGCTGTCCCTGGCCCAGCACCGCTGTTCCAGGATCGTCCGGGTGGAGTACCGCTGTGCCGAGTGTGACAAGGTGTTCAGCTGCCCGGCCAACCTGGCCTCCCACTGCCGCTGGCACAAGCCCAAGAACCCCGGCAGCCTGCAGGGCCAGGAGGCGGCCAAGGGGAAAGCCAGAGCCGAGAGCCAGCGGGAGAGCTGCAATTCCTCGCCCCGGGCCTGCGACGAGCCCGCCCACCACGAGGACGAGCTGTTCGACTGCCCGCTCTGCGGCAAGCGCTTCCGGCGGCAGGCCTACCTCCGCAAGCACATGGCCACCCACCGGCCGCCCGTCCTCTTCCCTGGCAGCCGGCAGCTCCTCCGCCAGCCGCCGGCGCAGCTCGGGGAAGCCGCCGCCCCTCCCCCGCACGTGCTCCGGCTGGCCTTCGCCGCGGCCGAGGACGTGCCGGCCAAACCCCGCCCAGAGGCGCCCTTCGCCGCCTGCCCCGTGCAAAGCCGGCATCTGGAGAAGAGCAGGCAAGTGGTGTTGCTTCAACTCTCCACGGCGCATGCGGTGATGTGAGCGAGCGGAGGGCTGGAAAATCCCTCCCCCCCCCTCCCCCCCCCCGTCTCCCCGAGCCGTATTTATTCTCTGCGTGTGTGCGTCTGCGTGCTTGTGCGAATGAGCAAAGCCGGTTAAAACTGTCCTGAAACAATGAGCACGGGGGGAAAAGAAAGATTGACGAGCGTCGCAGTTTCTTTGCAATACTGTAACGGTTACAGAACAAGTATAAAACCATATTATTTATTGATATATATTTTTTGTTGATTTTATATATATATATATATCTATATATATTGAACTTTTTGTACAAGAACTTCCTGCAAGTGTTCAGAGACATTTTTGGGGTATTGCCCCCGGCTGAAATCTGTATTTTTCTTAACAGCTATAAATGACATGTGCCTGAAAATACAATTTTATTCTCTTACTGTTGCAAAGGAGCTTTTTGTCACCTGTGGCAATTTTCATGTCGATGTTGTTTGTTTCTGAGAATATTTGAAATAAAATGTCAAAACTTAAATTGCCTGGTGTAGGTACTTCCTGACAAGTGCAGAGTGCTTCATGTTCACAAGTGATGGGAGCAGAATTAGGCCCTTCGGCCCATCAAGTCTACCCCACCCCCCATTTAGTTGTGGTTGATCGATCTCTCCCTCCTCACCCCATTCTCCCCATATCCCCCGACACCCGCACTAAATCTGTCTCTGCCTTAAAGATATCTGTTGACTTGGCCTCCACAGCCTTCTTGTGGAGAGAGGTGGCCCTAAAGGTAGTTAGAAAGAGTCCTGTCCCTGCTCCAGAGTACAATCAGATTAGAACTGATCTGAACGTCAGCCTCTTAATGCTCTCGCCCAACTAAATCCTATCTCAGGTAAATCATAATGTTCACAGATTTTTTGGAGTTCAAGATTTACGCTCCACCTTGTATGGAAGCGTGGTTATTACTACAAAGTTATTAAACACAAAGTGCTGAAGTACCTCAGTGGGTCAGGCAGCATCTCTGGAGAACATGGATTACTCAAGGGGAAAAAAAAGACACAAAGTGCTGGAGTAATTCAGCGGGTCAGGCAGCATGACTGGAGAATATGGATAGTTGACGTTTTGGGTCGGGACCCTTCTTCAGGCACTGGTAATTCAGAGGCTAGCTATTCAGGTTACGACTGATTGCTCTCGGCTCTAGATTGTGTTCCAACATTGTGGGCTCCGTACCTCTCCCCCTCATTGTGTCACACCAGCAAACTACCCCCCCCCCCCACCGCCCCCCGATCCATTCCCCACATCCCCTGCTCACCACACTAACTGGGGAAATTATTTCTCAAATTCTTATAAGGATAAATGTTTAAATCCAACAATCAGATAACGCAGAAGATAGACGCAAAAAGCTGGAGTAACTCAGCGGGCCAGAGAGCATCTCTGGAGGGATATCTGAAGGAATGTCAAAGGTTAAGGGGAGAAGGCAAAAGAATGGGGTTAGGAGGGAGATATAGATCAGCCATGGTTGCATAGACATGATGGACCGAATGGCCTCATTCTACTCCTTTCACTTATTGTGATCTTATGAGGAAAGGAATAGGTGACGTTTGGGGTCGAGACCCTTCTTCAGACTTCAGACTTCTCGTCAGCCTGAAGAAGGGTCTCCACCTGAAACGTCACCTATTCCTTTTCTCCAGTGACGCTGCCTGTCCCGCTGAGTTACTCCAGCATTTTGAGTCTATCTTCGGTTTAAACCAGCATCTGCAGTTTCTTCCTACATAATCAGATAACACCTTCGGTCGGTCATTCAAACATCAAAAGAGCCCGAGCCACGTTCAAGAGACACTTTAATCCTTCCGAAAGCTGGCAAATCTGCATTGCACCCACTCTGGGGTAATCTCTCCTTCCCGAGATATTGCCCAGAGCTGAAGATAACTCCAGATGGAGTAAATTAATGATACTTAGTTCTTGACCTTAGAATTCCACGAATAAAGGACAATATTTAATTTGCAACTTTTGATTGCTTAACGTCCACGAAATGGTCTTAAAATGTGTAATTTTCTGTCCTCCTCAGTTGGAGGGTATTATATTTGCCAACTTCTGCTCTCGACACTATGTTAAGCAGATGCAGTTGTCTTTAGCAAGTGGGGGGGGGGGGGGGGGGGGGGAAGGGGAAACAGGTTTAAGGTGACTGGCAAAAGACCTGGAGGGTGTAAGGATGATAACATTTAAAGCCAAGATCTCTGGCTAACTTGCCTGAACAGCTCCATCCAAGACTGCAAGAAATCGCAGCGAATTGTGGATGCAGCCCAGACCGTCACACAAACCGACAAACTTGAAGAAGGGTCTCGACCCGAAACGTCGCCTATCTCCTTCGCTCCTTAGATGCTGCTGCACCCGCTGAGTTTCTCCAGCTTTTTGTGTAACCCTCGATTCTCCAGCATCTGCAGTTCCTTCTTTAACACAAAACCGACCTCCCATCTATTTACTTAATTTTTACCTCACGCTGCCTCGGCAAGGCCAGCAGCACAATCAAGGACGAGTCGCACCCTGGCCATTCCCTGTTCTCCCCTCCCGCATCGAATGTGTGAAAATGCACACCTCCAGATTCAGGGACAGTTTCTTCCCAGCTGTTATCAGGCAACTGAACCATCCTACCACAACTAGAGTACAGTCCTGAACTACTATCTACCTCATTGGAGACCCTCGCACTATCTTTGATCAGACTTTACTTTGCAATAAACGTTATTCCCTTATCATGTATGTATACACTGTAAATGGTTTGATTGTAATAATGTATCGTCTTTCCGCTGACTGGTTAGCACGCCATAAAAGCTTTCCACTGTGCATTGGTACACATGACAATAAACCAAACCGAACAAAGTGAACTAAATACTTGGAGGATGCAGATTCGCTTGTGGCTTTCAATAGGAATTGGATAATCATCAGAGGGTTAAAAAACAAAATCAGGTATTTGGAAAGTGGGAGAATGAGGTTGACTGAAGTGCCCCACAGAAGTGCAACAGACCCAATGAGCCAAATGCCCAACATAGACACAAAAAGCTGAAGAAATAGGTGACGTTTAGTATTGCAGATTAAACAGCATAGTAATTCAGAGTGATACAGCATGGAAACAGGCTATTCGGCCCAACTCGCCCACACCGGCCAATATGTCCCAGCTACACTAGTCCCACCTGCCCACATTCGGTCCATATCCCTCTAAACCTGCCCTATCCATGTACCCGTCCACATTGCAATAGTCCCTGCCTCAACTGTGTACCTGTTTCTTAAACATAGGGATAGTCCCCACCTCAGCTACCTCCTCCGGCAGCTCGATCCATACACCCACCACCCTTTGTGTGAAAAAGGTTACCCCTCAGATTCCTATTAAATCTTTTCCCCTTCACCTTAGACCTGTGCCCTCTGGTCCTCGATTCCCCTACTCTGGGCAAGCGACTGTGCATCTACCCGATCTATCCCTCTCATGATTTTATACACAAATTACACCACTGAAAGCTCCCAGACGAGGTACACATCATCAATCTCTCTCCTCCTCTGCTCCTTCCTCCTTGTCATTGAGGCTGCAGAGGAAAGATCTTTAATTAATTTGTAATTTTTAAAAGTGGAAAGAGAGTAGCCACACAATATGAAACGTCCCGGCACTTTTAATTTCTCCACATTACAGCGGAGCTAGCAGACAACTGGTTGCTGTGCTACGGACTCAAATTCTCTGATCCCCTTTCTTTGTTACCGGTTGTACAGGACCATCTGTCAGTGCGTCACTCCCCTCCCCCCCCCCCCCAACCCCCCCCCTCCGCCTCCCACTGCCCCTGGGTGAGGAACGGACTATTTGCATCTTTTAGCCTTGCAGACACAAAAGCCACATGTTCTGAATTTTTTTGACATCAGCCTAGATTAATTCTGAATTTTAAAGACACAAATCCCCAGACAGCACCCGTCCTAATCCGGCCCCTCAGCACCGGCTGTAAATAGAGCTCAGCGACTAAACTCCTCGGGGAATGGGGACTGAGACTTGCGCCTTGCACTCAATGTGCGAACACCTACACTCGCATGCGCGTACGGCCTATGAGTCACCGTCACGTACATTCGTACCACAGGCTACATTGAAAGGTAGACAAAAATGCTGGAGAAACTCAGCTGGTGAGGCAGCATCTATGGAGCGAAGGAATAGGTGACGTTTCGGGACGAGACCCTTGGGTCTCATCCCGAAACGTCACCTATTCCTTCGCTCCATAGATGCTGCCTCACCCGCTGAGTTTCGAAGAAGGGTCTCGACCCGAAACGTCGCCTATTCCTCCGCTCCATAGATGCTGCCTCACCGGCTGAGTTTCGAAGAAGGGTCTCGACCCGAAACGTCGCCTATTCCTTCGCTCCATAGATGCTGCCTCACCCGCTGAGTTTCGAAGAAGGGTCTCGACCCGAAACGTCGCCTATTCCTTCGCTCCATAGATGCTGCCTCACCCGCTGAGTTTCGAATAAGGGTCTCGACCCGAAACGTCACCTATTCCTCACCTGTCACCTATTCCTCATAGATGCTGCCTCACCCGCTGAGTTTCTCCAGCATTTTTGTCTACCATCGATTTTTCCAGCATCTGCAGTTCTTTCTTAACCAAAGGCTACATTCAGATCAGATTTTTTTTTTTTTGCCAGACCACATGTGTGGGAAGGAACTGCAGATGCCAGTTTATGCCAAAGATACCAGAGCAGAGCAAGATAGACCACTCCTGTAAAATCCAATGGACTGACGTGTAGCACGCAATGGAGCGGAACGTCGGCCATTTCAGTAAACCCGACCCGACCAGTCATGCCTCTCTCGCAGTGCAATCAGCGTTGCGGGGGAACAGTTTGCGTGCATGATATAGCTCCGCTCTATGATCTTTGGTTTATACCGAAGGTGGACACAAAGTGCTGGAGTGGCTCGGCGGGTCAGGCAGCATGTCCGGAGAAACGGATGGGTGACGTTTCGGTGTCCGAAGAAGGGTTCCGACCCCAAAGGTCACCCATCCTTTTCCTCCAGAGATGCTGCCTGACCCGCTGAGTTACTCCAGCACTTTGTGTCTACCTTTAGGGTTTTCTTTGCCATATACTTCAAGGATCTTGTGCACATAAACCTTAGAGTATAGAGTTGTGCTGCTGCAAGTAAGAATTCCATTGTTCCATCTGGGACATGGGACAATAAAACACTCTTGACACATGGGAATGATAGATGCACCAATGAATACTAGTCTTCCAAACATATAGACACAAAAAGCTAGAGTAACACAGCGGGTCAGGCAGCATCTCTGGAGAGAAGGTATGGGTGACGTTTCGGATTGAGACCCTTCTTCAGACCTAGAGTCAGGGGAAAGGGAAATGAGAGATAAAGACGATGATGTAGAAAGATAAAGAACATCTCCAGAGATGCTGCCTGTCCCGCTGAGTTACTCCAAACATAAAGATAGACCAGTCTGAAGAAGTGTCTCGACCTGAAATGTCACCCATTCCTTCTCTCCAGACATGCTGCCTGTTTCGCTGAGTTACTCCAGCTTTTTGTGTCTATCTTCAATCTAAAACAGCATCTGCAGTTCCTTCCGACACGTTGCAAACATAAGAATGGTCCATAGATTGAAGTACATGCAGAAGTTGAGCAAAAGAAACCTAATTTGCAATAACGGAATTTAGTTATAGAGTTATACAGCGTGGAATCGGGCCCCTCGGCTCAACATGCCCACGACGGCCAACATGTCCCAGCTACACGAGTCCCACCTACCTGCATTTGGCCCATATCCCTCCAAACCGATCCTATCCACGTACCTGTCTAAATGATTCTTAAACGTTGCGATAGTACCTGCCTCAAATACCTCCTCCAGCAGCTTGTTCCATGCGCCTGCCACCCTTTGTGTAAAAAAATATCCCTCAGGTTCCCATTAAGTCCCCCCCCCCCCCCACCTCACCTTCAGAGTTAAGAGAAAGTGTTTGTGGCAGCACATCCAAGTATGGGTTGTGAAAGAGGTGACTGGTTCAGGAGTCTGATCGGAGTCTGATATCAGGCAACTGAATCGTCCTACCACAGCCAGAGACCAGTGGCGAATTACTATCTACCTCATTGGTGATCCTCGGACCATCCTTATTATTGTTATTAACCATTGTTGCTTTATGCATCTTTCCACTGTTATTGGCTCAATTGTAATCATGTATTGCCTTTCTGCGGTCTGGACGGCACGCAAGAAAAGCTGTTCACTGTACCTCGGTACACCGGACAATAGACTGCACTGAAACGGAAAGAGAACTGAATCTGAAGCGGTGGGGAAGAAGCTGTCCTGAGTCTGGAAACCCTGTTTTTTTCATGCTCCTGTATCTTTAGGATGGGAGATTCATGGCGAAACACTACATGCAATTTCTGAGATTCTCTGAATTTCTTGCACACATTCACTTTCTGAATCTGGATCTGGATGTAGTACGCTGATAAGCTCTAGATAGATCATCACAGCACTGGGCCATTTTTTAAAACATTTTATCAAGCCAATTAAACAAGCCAATTAACCTACAAACCTGCACGTCTTTGGAGTGTGAGAGGAAACTGAAGATCTGGGAGCAAAGCCCACGCAGATCACGGGGTAAACATACAAACTCCGTACAGACAGTACCAGTAGGCGGGATCGAACCCAGGTCTCTGACGCTGCATTTTTGCTGTAAGGCAGCAACTCTACCGCTGCGCCTCCGTGACTTTCAAACATAGATAGGGTAGATAGTCAGAACCTTTTTTACCAGGGTGGAAATATCCAATACTAGAGGGCACAGCTAGAAGGTGAAAGGGGGAAAATCTAATGGAGATGTGCAGGGCATGTTTTGTTTTACACAGAGTGGTGGAGGCCTGGAATGTAGTGCCTATAGTAGACAATAGACAATAGGTACAGGAGTAGACCATTCAGCCCATCGAGCCAGCACCGCCATTCACTGTGATCATGGCTGATCATCCCCAATCAGTACCCCGTTCCTGCCTTCTCCCCATATCCCCTGACTCCTCTATCTTTAAGAGCCCTATCTAGCTCTCTCTTGAAAGTATGCAGAGAACCGGCCTCCACTGCCTCTGAGGCAGAGAATTCCACAGACTCACAACTCTCTGTGTGAAAAAGTGTTTCCCTCTCATCCTTCTAAACTCCAGAGTGTACAAGCCCAGCCGCTCCATTCTCTCAGCATATGACAGTCCCGCCATCCCGGGAATTGACCTTGTAAACCTACGCTGCACTCCCTCAATAGCAAGTGGTGGAGGCAGATATGATGATATGACAGTGGCATTTAAGAGGCTTTTAGATGGGCATATGGAAGCGGTTGGAATAGAGAGATATGGATCATGTCCATGCAGATGAGATCAGTTGAACTTGGCATAAATATTGTGGGCCGAAGAGCCCGTTCCTGTGCTGGACTGCTCTCTGTTCGATGTTAACATATTCTTCTATGCTCCTATACTCTGCTCACAAACATTAACATATCCTTTTCTCTCACATGCTCTCATTTCCTCTCACTCGTCCACTTTCACATTCACAAAAGAGTACGAGTCCTCCTTTCTGTTCAGAAGCCATTGGCCATGGCTGTTTCTAGATTGATGAAGAAATAGTGAGGGATTATTTTCCTTGCTTCCCTCTGTTCAGAAGTGATAGGAACAGTATTAGGCCATTCGGCCCATCACGTCTACTCCGCCATTCAATCCTGGCTGATCGATCTCTCCCTTTCAAACCCTCCCTATAACCTTCTGACATCCGTTCAATGTGTGGAAGTTGGGGAAGGTATTGGGGTGCATCAAGGAAGATGAGAATAATAATCATCTAGATTGTCCTCCTCTGCTTCATCTGACCTTCAGATCTGGAGTTGCCTAAACCGTCGGGGGTGGCACGGAGACGCAGCGGTAAAGTTGCACCCTTACAGCGCAAGAGATGCGGGTTCGGTCCTGACTACGGGTGCTGTCTGTACGGAGTTTGCACGTCCTCCCCGTCACCTGCGTGGGTTTTCCCCGAGAACTTCGGTTTCCTCCCGCATTCCAAAGAGGTGCAGGTTCGTCGGATGATTGGGTTGGTGTAAATGTTTTTTAAAAAATTGTCCCCAAGTGTCGGATATAGTGTTCTTCTTCTTGCGCATGGCGTGCCGTGCACAGCCTAAAGTTGTTCTATTTGATCTTATTTGATTGTGCACGCTGGGTTGATTGCATTTGTCGAAACAGGGCGGACCACGTGAAGGTTGCAATCTCCCACCCCGGATATAGTGTTAATGTGCGGGAATTGCTGGTTGGTGTGTGGACCTGGCGGGCCGAAGGGTCTGTTTCCGCGCTGTGTCTCTCGAATTAAAACCGATGAATAAGAGGGGAAAGAAGGGAAGGAGGGAAAGAGAGATTAAAATGATTGAAATGAGGGCCTGAAGCCAAGCAAATGATGGCAAAGGCTGCCTGTGCAAGATAGACCACTGTGTGTCATGTGGGAGTGAGGCGCTGAGAATATATGGAGATAAAAACAGCCCTTGAACATGGCTCTAGGTTTAACGGTTGGACTTGACACGGGGGGGGGGAGGGAGGGAGAGGGGAGGGGGGGGTGTAGGGAAGCTCCAACAATACTCAACGGTCCCATCACCCCTGGGAGCAGGTTTCAAATCTAGCCCCGCCAGATGGTACACTGCAGAACGTTATCAGCAGACGGCAAGGGTCACCTCCCAGTGGGCAGAGGGCCGATCACTCCCCTGTCACTGGCAGCCCCAGCCCTGATTAGAACAAATACTGGTTGCACCGAAGGCCGTGAAATAAAAGGGAAATGTGCCCGTCGCCTCAGGGAAAGCACCAGCGGGACATTCGGCACATCTGATGGAGTTTACACACATTTACACTACAATACCACGCAATATACTGCAATACCCCATGTCCCTCAGCGGCAGTCTCAGCTACCGCACGGTAACCCCCACACACATCCTGCACAGCTCGCTGTAAAGCCGTGATAAACTTTAATACCCGTCGCAAATCAGGATTAAAGGACCTTCTTTTAGGAAGGAGACAAGGAGAAATTGCTTTAGTCAGAGGGTGGTGAATCTGTGGAATTCTTTGCCACAGAAAGCTGTGGAGGCCAAGTCAGTGGATATTTTTAAGGCAGAGATAGATGGATTCTTGATTAGTATGGGTGTCCGAGGTTATGGGGATAAAGCAGGAGAATGGGGTTCGGAGGGAGAGATAGATCAGCCATGATTGAATGGCGGAGTATTGATGGGCCGAATGGTCTAATTCTGCTCCTATCATTTATGACCAAACATGTTGTTAAGTCTCCACATCTCTCGATTCAGCTCTGATATGCCAGAGCGAAGGAAGGGACTGCAGGCGCTGGTTTACACAGAAGATAGACACTGAATGCTGGAGTAACTCGGTGGCTCAGGCAGCAACACTGGAGAAAAGGAATAGGTGACGTTTCAGGTCAGATATCACAGACACGCCCACACTCTGATATACCCCACACCCCTCACTTGCCACACGTGGATAAGCACAGCACCGCTCCCTGTTGCACACTCTGATACGCCCCCACCGCAGCCTGTGCAACGTTCTGATATGCCCACACCTGCCCTGTGCCACACTCTGACACACCCCACACCCTGTCTGTGCCACACTGATACATAGAAAATAGGTGCAGGAGTAGGCCATTCCGCCATTCGGCCCTTCGAGCCTGCACCGCCATTCAATATGATCATGGCTGATCATCCAACTCAGTATCCTGTACCTGCCTTCTCTCCATACCCCCTGATCCATTTAGCCACAAGGGCCACATCTAACTCCCTCTTAAATATAGCAATGAACTGGCCTCAAGTACCTTCTGTGGCAGAGAATTCCAGAGACTCACCACTCTTTGTGTGAAAAATGTTTTTCTCATCTCGGTCCTAAAAGATTTACCCCTTATCCTTAAACTGTGACCCCTTGTTCTGGACCTCCCCAACATCGGGAACAATCTTCCTGCATCTAGCCTGTCCAACCCCTGAAGAATTTTGTAAGTTTCTATAAGATACACACCGCACCCTCTGTCTCACACTCTGATATCCCCCACACCCTCCCTGTCCCACACTCTGATACGTCTCATGCCGCTCACTATGGCACTCTGTTACAACCCATTGCACCTCATTGTGACCCTCTAATGCAGCGCATCTCCCAAACTGATCTACCCCACTGTATCACTGTTGCACCACGATTAGTTTAGTTTAAAGATACAGCTCGGAGGCAGGATCTTCGGCCCACCGAGTCCCAACCCACCAGCCATCCCCGTATTGTATTGTAATTAATTTATTAACCAAATATGCAAAAACATACAGTACAAGGAATTTGATTTGCCATGCAGTCATACCAACAAAGCAACAAGACACACAACTACATAAAAGTTAACATAAACATCCACCACAGCGGCTTCCCCACATTCCTCACAGTGATGAGAGGCAATAAAGTCTTATCTTCTTTCCTCCTTATTCTCCCGCAGACGAGTCAGTTGAACCATCCACAGTTAGGGCAATCGCAGCTCCCGCAGCCAGTGATCGAAGCTCCCGCGTCGGGGGGATCGGTGCTCCTGCGGCTTGGAGCTCCCGAAGCCCGTCCCTACCCAAGGGACCGCGAGCTCCACGATGTCAAGTCCGCAATCTCCCGAAGATGGAGCTCCCGAAGTCGATCCCCAACAAGAGGCCGCCAGATCCACGATGTTAGGCCGCCGTATGGGTGGGGATACAATACGGAAAAAGTCGCATCTCCGTCAAGGAAAGAGATTGAAAAAAAGTTTCCCCCACCCCCCACATATAAAACAAAACTAAAGGTACACTAAAACATACATTTAACAACAGACTAAAAATAACAAAAGACGAAAAAGGACAGACATACTGTTGGCGAGGCTGCCATCGTACAGCGCCACCCTATCCTACACACTGGGGACGGTTTACTATTTTTAACAAAGTCAATTAACTTACAAGCCTGTACGTCTCTGGAGTGTGGGAGGAAACCGGAGCGGCAGAAAAAATCCACGTGGTCACGGGGAGACGGTACAAACTCCATACAGACAGCACCCGTAGTCAGGATCAAACCTGGGTCTCTGGCGCTGTGAGGCAGCAACTCTACCGCTGCGCCACCGTGCCAGCCCAGTTCCCTCTCTGTTGCTGGGAATTTCATTAGGGCGGCATGGTGTCATAGAAACATAGAAAATGGGTGCAGGAGGAGGCCCTTCGAGCCAGCACCGCCATTCATTGTGATCATGGTTGATCAGGTGTCGTCGCAGGTAGTGGTCACTAAGGCTTTTGGCACTTGGGCCTTCATCAGTCAGAGTACCGAGTACATAGGTTGGGAAATAAGACACAAAAGGGTGGAGTGACTCAGCGGATCAGACAGCATCTCTGGAGAAAAAGAATGAGATTCTGAAGAAGGGTCTCGGCCCAAAACTTCACCCATTCCTTCTCTCCAGTGATGCTGCCTGTCCCTGAGTTACTCCAGCATTTTGTGTCTATCTCGGTGTAAACCAGCATCTGCAGTTCCTCGCTACACATACCTCACACTTGTGCTCTGCCTCTTTTCACAAACGACAGTGAAGTGGGCGCGAGATGTCGGGAGGGGAGGGGAGGTGGTTGGGCTGGGCTCCCAGATTTGAAGCTAAACTCTCCCCTAGCAACCCAGCCCACTTTCTGGGGGATAATCAGCGGGTTTCTGTCGCAGCCGACAGCTGCCTGTTACCCAGCGGCGAGTGTGAATCGCTGCATTGAGTGTAAAGGGGGAAGGGGTCGGTGCGGAGTCTGGGTTCGCCTGCAGCATAGGAATGTGCTCGGCCGCTCCAGCGCCTCGTGGAATTCGAAGCCGGCACCTGTCGAGGCAGAGAGCGGCGGATGCTTTGACAGCTCCTTGTATTGGACAATAGGGTCTGCCAAACGGACAAAATGAATAGAAGCCATGAACAGGATCCCCTGCCAGCACCTCACATAAAGCCAGCCTGGTCTCGGCTTCATGCTTCCGAGATTCAGGCTCTTTAATTGATCAACAGTCGGGGCAGCTCTGAAGAGCTGACAGCCTACCCATTGCTCCAGCATTGCTGTCAATACAACCCTCCCGTCCAAGCTCCTCTGGCTTACTGTAGAGGGGTAGAGAGGAAGGTATAGAGAGAGGTGTAGAGGTAGAGGTAGGCAAAGAGAGAGAGGTAGATAAAGAGACGTGTAGAGGTAGATAGAGGGAGTGTAGAGGTACATAGAAACATAGAAAAACATAGAAAATAAGTGCAGGAGGAGGCCATTCGGCCCCTTCGAGCCAGCACTGCCATTCATTGTGATCATGGCTGATCGTCCCCAATCAATAACCTGTGCATGCCTTCTCCCCATATCCCTTGATTCCACTAGCCCCTTGAGCTCTATCTAACTCTCTCTTAAATTCATCCAGTGATTTTGCCTCCACTGCCCTCTGTGACAGGGAATTCCACAAATTCACAACTCTCTGGGTGAAATTTTTTTTTCTCACCTCAGCCTTAAATGGCCTCCCCTTTATTCTAAGACCGTGGCCCCTGGTTCTGGACTCGCCCAACATTGGGAACATTTTTCCTGCATCTAGCTTGTCCAGTCCTTTTATAATTTTATATGTTTCTATAAGATTCCCCCTCATCCTGATAAACTCCAGTGAATATAAGCCAAGTCTTTTCAAACTTTCCTCATATGACCGTCCCAGGGATCAATCTCGTGAACCTACGCTGCACTGCCTCAATCACAAGGATATCCTTCCTCAAAAGGTGGATAGAGAGTGTAGTGGTCGGGAGATTGTAGAAGTAGAGAGAGTGTAGACCAGTTGTTCTTAACCTGGGAGTCGTGACCCCCTATGGGGGTCGTTTGGGGCTTTGCGGGGGGTCATGAAGGGGACACAAATGACATATCAATTTGTTGAGCCCGTGTTTAGGAACCTAACAAAGGTACATACCACATAGTGTTTTGTTCGCGAATGCGCGTACTGGTGCCAAAAAAGGTTAAGAACCAATGGTGTAGAGGTGTAGTAATAGAGAGGTGTCGAGGTAGAGAGAGAGAGCGAGAGAGAGAGAGAGAAAGAGAAAGAGGTGTTGAGGTAGAGAGAGAGAGAGGGAGAGAGAGAGAGAGAGGGGGGTGGAGGGTAGACGTAGAGGGCTAACACCAGGGCAGAAAGGCATGACCCATCAGTTGCCAGATGATTCTTTCACAAGGAGCATCAAGAACAAAAACCCACATTTATCTGAGGCCTTTCATACAAGGACAGATAGCACGGGCTAGGTTGATGCTCCCTCATGTTTAGTATAGACTTACAGCATACAAGCAGGCCCTTCGGACCAATGAGCCCATGCCAACCATCAATCACCGTTCACACTGCAGTCAGAGTCATTAAGTGATACAGTGTGAAACAGGCCCTTCAACCCAACTTGCCCACACCGGCCAACATGTCCCAGCTACACTAGTCCCACCTGCGCATGTTTGGTCCATATCCCTCCAAACCTGTCCTATCCATGTACCTGTCTAACCATTTCTTAAACGTTGGCATTGTCCCTGCCTCGAAAACCTCTCTGGCAGCTCGTTCCATACACCCACCATCCTTTAAATGTGAATTTTAGGTAATCTCGTTCTATGTTATCCCAAAAATGATAGGTGCTATGCTCAAAGTGGTAACCACATCAAAATGTTGCTTCAGACCGTTGCAACTACTTTTCCAATTTATTTTCTAGATATTTTCAATTCTGAAATAGGCAGACCGTTGAAATCTGTACTTTCATTTAAATCAAAAAGCTGGCATTCATCACAAGGATTTTCTGATTCAGAGGGCTATCCACAAATTTCAAATAACTGAGCATAATTCCAGAGCAAGCTGAAGCACATCTACAGTAGGAGGCAGGGGTGCAGGAAGGAACTGCAGATGCTGTTTTAGACCGAAGATAGATACAAAAAGCTGGAGTAACTTAGCGAGTCAGGCAGCATCTCTGGAGAAAAGGAATGGATGACGTTTCGGGTCGAGACCATTCTTCAGAGCGAGAGTCATGGGAGAGGGAACAGAGAGGCATATAGGAAACATGGGACAAAGGATTTAAAGATATGCAAAAATGAGCAAGGAATGGTGGAGACCACAATGGTCCATTGTTGGCTGTGGGCTCGGTGATAACGGGTTATACAGACAGTGAAATTCAACAGGACGACAGTGAAACTAGTACCAAGTCTATGGTGGGGGACGGAGAGAGAGGTGAGGCAAAGATTGCTTGAAGTTAGAGAAATCAACATTCCTACAGCTGGGTTTTTAGCTGCACAAGCCAAATATGAGGTGCTGCTCCTCCAATTTGCATTTGGCCTCACTCTGTCAATGGAGGAGGCCCAGGACAGAAAGGTCAGTGTGGGATTGGGAAGGGGAGTTAGTGGGGCTGATTGATCTATTCCCAAGGAATCCTACATCTCAGGTGATACTACTCAGGGACCAAGAGAGGAAGATGCAAACCAAGGTTAGCACAATGGATTGGCCACTTTGCATGGTGTGGTGAGGTGCCCACTCCAGGAGTGGATTTGGGTTCAATCGCTGGTCCTTGGTGCGTTGGATGTTCTTCACCAGTGACTGAGAAGAGGACACCACTGTCGACCTGATGTGGATGTGGAGTCAAGGCCAAGAGGTCACAGCCTCAGAATAAAAGGACCTTCCTTTAGGAAGGAGATGAGGAGGAATTTCTTTAGTCAGAGGGTGGTGAATCTGTGGAATTCTTTGCCACCGAAGGCTGTGGAGGCCGTCAATAGATATTTTTAAGGCAGCGATAGGTAGATTATTGATTAGTACGGGTGTTAGGGGTTATGGGGAGAAGGCAGGGGAATGAGGTTAGGAGGGAGAGATAGATCAGCCACGATTTAATGGCAGAGTAGACCTGATGGGCCGAATGGCCTGTTTCTGCTCCTATCACATAATCTTATGACCTGAATGCTCCAAGTTTGGCAGAACTTGTCCCCTACCCAATAATCAATGGAAGCACAAAACATGATTACAATCGAGTCATTCACAGATACATGATCAGGGAATAACGTTTAGTGCAAGGTAAAGCCAGTAAACTCCGATTAAAGATAGTCCAAGGATCACCAATGAGGTAGATAGTAGTTCAGCACTGCTCTCTGGTTGTGGTAGGATGGTTCAGTTGACTGATAACAGCTGGGAAGAAACTGTCCCCGACTCTGGAGGTGTGCATTTGCCCCACGGGAGATGGGAGATGGGAGATGAGAGAACGGCCAGGGTGCATCTCGATCCTGAGTATGCTGCTGGCCTTGCTGAGATAATCCTGGTGAGGCTCTCCTGCTGTGGTACAGAGGGACCACTGCTCAGGCCGGCTGCAATGCTCTACAGACACATCCAGTGCGACTTGGATGAATGGGGAAGAGAGCACACGGCCTCGACTGGGTAAACCAAATCCGACCACCTCTCTGATTCACAACCTCTGCCGAGTTTGCCCTTGACTCATACTCGCAGCATGGTCGTCACAAGGTCGTAGGATGCCGTAGGAAGGTCGTGATGCTAGCCGTAGGTACTTGTGGCATCAGGTAGGTCGGGGAGTTTTTCTAGCATAATGAAAAATGTCCACGAGTAAAAAAGGTCGTGAATTAGGTCGTGAAAGTGGGACAGGCCCAGCATCTCTGTAACAGGCAGTATCTCTGGACAGGAGGAACGGGTCATGAAAAGTCACCCATTCCTTCTCTCCAGAGACGCTGCCTGTCCCGCTGAGTTGCTCCAGCATTTTGCGTCTATCTTCACTTTAAACCAGCATCTGCAGCTCCTTCCCACACATTTCTCGACATCGCCGTCGATGTCTCTGGCTTCCCTTTCCCCTGACTCTCTGTCTGAAGAAGGGTCTCGTCTCCCAGAACGGCACCCTTTTCTCCTGGGATGGCGCCTGGCCCGCTGAGCCACTCCTGCTTTTTTGTGTGTCTATCTTCTCTGTCCTGCAAGATGGGCATGAAACGCTGGAGTAACTCAGCGGGATGGGCAGCATCTCTGGAGAGAAGGGATGGGGGTGACGTTTCGGACTGATCAATTCTCTATCCTGGATCTGACAGCCCAGATTGTGCCCAGGGCAGATAGATAGCTTGGCATTCGGGGAGAACCTGGCAGCCAGGCCCAGCGAGAATGAGAATGTTGCTGGGCAGGCTGGGTCGGGCTGCCTTGTAACTCGATCCCAACCACAGGCAGCTGGTCTGACAGCTGTCCCTCCCTCCTCCCCACCCTCTCATCTTCCTCCCCTCCTTTTTTTTGCCTCTTGTTACGGGCACAATGCTAAACAAACCCTCGAGCCTTTGCGCTCCTGTTGATTAATAATTAATGACGGCGGCCAGCAGCAGGGAGGGAGAGGGAATTCTGAGGTCGGTTAGGGTGGCGGTGTTGCAGTCGCAGCTCCCTGTGGCCCTCACCGGCATCTGGTGGCATTCAGCCTTTTTAACTAGATTCTCCGGCATGGAGCCGGAGCTTAATTAAAAATGGGCAGCGGCTGCTGAATTAAAGAAAAACACACACACACACACACACACACACACAGGGCCATTTTTATCCAAAAATACTTCTTTTTGAAAAAAGCCCTCGGCAGCGCTTCTTGTTCTCTGCTCTCCTCACCTGCTGCGGGACCTGACTGGAACTTACAGTGCCCTCCATAATATTTGGGACAAAGACGCATCATTTATTTATTTGCCTCCGCACTCCACAATTTGAGATTTGTAATAGAAAAAAAAAATCACATGTGGTTAAAGTGCACATTGTCAGATTTTATTAAAGGGTAATTTTATACATTTTGGTTTCACCATGTAGAAATTACAGCTGTGTTTATACACAGTCCCCCCATTTCAGGGCACCATAATGTTTGGGACACAGGCCTTCACAGGTGTTTGTAATTGCTCAGGTGTGTTTAAATGCCTCCTTAATGCAGGTATAAGAGCTCTCAGCACCTAGTCTTTCCCCCAATCTTTATCACCTTAGGAAACATTTATTGCTGTTTATCAACATGAAGACCAAAGTTGTGCCAATTAAAGTCAAAGAAGCCATAATGAGACTGAGAAACAAGAATAAAGCTGTTAGAGACATCAGCCAAACCTTAGGCTTACAAAAATCAACTGTTTGGAACGTTATTAAGAAGAAAGAGAGCACTGGTGAGCTTACTAATCGCAAAGGGACTGGCAGGCCAAGGAAGACCTACACAGCTGAGGACAGAATAATTCTCTCTATAATAAACAAAAATCCCCAAACACCTGTCTGACGGATCAGAAACACTCTTCAGGAGTCAGGTGTGGATTTGTCAATGACCACTGTCCACAGAAGACTTCATGAACAGAAATACAGAGGCTACACTGCAAGATGCAAACCACTGGTTAGCTGCAAAAATAGGATGGGCAGGTTACAGTTTGCCAAGAAGTACTTAAAAGAGCAACCACAGTTCTGGAAAAAGGTCTTGTGGACAGATGAGACGAAGATTAACTTATATCAGAGTGATGGCAAGATCAAAGTATGGAGGAGAGAAGGAACTGCCCAAGATCCAAAGCATACCACCTCATCTGTGAAACACGGTGGTGGGGTTTACGGCCTGGGCATGTATGGCTGTTGAATGTCCTGGCTCACTTGTCTTCATTGATGATACAACTGCTGATGGTAGTAGCATAATGAATTCTGAAGTGTATAGACATATCTTACCTGCTCAAGTTCAAAACATGGACAGGGGAAGGGGGAAGTCAGAATAAACGAATACTTTATTGTCACATGTGACAAGTCACAGTTTGTACACCCAAGGTATGCAAAACTAGCTGACAAAGTTACAACGTATACATGGTATCCGCACCAGGTCCCCCTTTGAACCTCCCCTCACAGCGCTCCCCCCACTCCGTCCTCCATTGTCCATTGTTCTTCCCCCTCCCTCACAGCGGTCCCCCAATGCCGGGTCCCCGTTGGTCTTCCCCTCCCCCGCGGCGGTCCCCCTACGCCGGGTCCTCCTTTACCCATGTTTGGCAATGCCAATCCAATCCTTTCATCGCTGTGTAATCTGCTTCCAGCAAAGGTCAGTAGATACGCACAAAATGTCACCTCAGCTGTCCACGTGACAATAAATGACGAAGGCAGAGCTTCTATTATGCAGGCAACATTGCGGCCGTTTTGTACGCACAAGATGCCCTAAACAAGGGAACTTGTCAGACCCGAACGTCACCCATGCCGTCTGTACCGCTGAGTTACTCCAGCAGTTTGTTTCTATCATCGGTGTAAACCAACATCTGCAGTTCCTTCCTAAACAAGGGAATTGTATCTTGGTTCCATAAGACCGCCTCTGCTTATCTTCCAATCTGCCGTGATACTCTTTCACAGTTCTGAGGAACTGCTGATCTGCTAGAGATGCCTTTATTCTGACGAGGTCTCCTTTAACATCCCATATATAGTCATACAGTGTGGAAACGGGCCCTTTGGCTCAATTTGCCCACACCGGCCAAAATGTCCCAGCTAGACTAGTCCCACCTGCCACCATTAGGTCCATATCTCTCCAAACCTGTCCTATCCATGTACCTGTCTTAGCGTTAGTGTAAGGATCGCTGGTTGGCACGGACTAGGTGGGCCAAAGGGCCTGTTTCCACGCTGTATTTCTAAACTAAACTCTCCTTCAACACCGAATCGTCTTCAAATGTACTGCACGAGATGTAAAGCACACTTTGGGACATTCTGTGGCCACGTAATCCAGGTCTATCTTTCCCCTCTGCCAGGCCGTGGCATCTTTAACGGCCCGCCGCAGATGGCAGACATGACCTACATTTGATAACAAAGCCAAGCGACAGTACTGCTGGTGGAACAGTGGTCCCTCGACACCATAGCAGGAGCATCAGCCAGGATTGCCTTCATATCTCCGCAGTGAAATAAACCAGTGACCTGCTAACTGAGGGTAAGTTCTGACAGAGCCAAGCTGGCAGTGGTCCAGACAGTCACTATAATCGTTTTACAAGGCCGCTTCTTGCCTATAGAGAGGGCTTTCTTTAATTTATCAGCTTGCACAACGTGGATGTTGCTGGCAATGCTGGCATCCGTGGCAGCCCCTTGTGCCCAGCGGGCACTACATCGATGGGTCTGGAGTAAGGATGTTGCCAAGGATTTCCACTGCAGAATGTGCAGTTTGTAAAGGATCTTTAAAAAGGAACCCAATTGTTCAATTGAACCTACATTCCTTTGAGCACTTTTTCAAACCCTTACCACTTTAAAAATGTCCCGTGCTGCTATAAATGTTCTACCTAAGTGTGTGATCTCACTTTTCTTTTCACATTATGTCCCATCAGCCATGCGCTCTCCCATTCACCTAGCCTGTCTATCTCTCGTCCAATACTCTGTTCTATGAGAAACTTGGATGTATTACATCCAAATCATTGATAGAGGTTGCATAAACCCTCAGTATCAAGCCCTGTGCATGTCAGTAATCCCAGCCTCCCATCTTGAAAATGACTCTTTTATTCATACTCAGATTTCTGGCAGTAACCAATCCTCACTGCATCCCATTATATCCCAATAGGGCGGCACAGTGGCGCAGCGGTAGAGCTACTGCCTTATAGCGCCAGAGACCCGGGTTCGATCCTGACTACAGATGCTTGTCTGTAAGGAGTTTCTACGTTCTCCCTGCGTGGGTTTTCTCATATCTCTTCGGTTTTCTCTCACACTCCAAAGAGGTACAGTTTTGTAGGTTAATTGGCTTGGATAAAATGAAAAAAATGTCTCTAGTGTGTGTAGGATAGTGTTAATGTGCTAATGCGGGGGAATCACTGGTTCTTCCTGGTCTAGGTGGGCCGAAGGGCCTGTTTCTGCGCTGTATCTCTAAACTAAACTAAAATAAAAAATTAGAGCCAATATGGTCTGATTTTATTTAGTTACCTCTTGCGTGGCAATTAATTGAATACCTTTAAAAAATCCATAGTAGACTGCATCAAAAGGATCCTCCATATATATATATATATATATATATATATATATATATATATATATATATATATATATATATATATATATATATATATTCTGCTGCCTACAACCTCAAGGAATTCTAATCAATTTGCCAAATGCAATTTCCTTCCACAGATCCATATTGATTGTCCGATCCTATTATTATTTTCTAAGTGCCATATTACTATACCCATAATAGTCTACTGTTACTTAATGATGAAAAACATCCCAAGGCACCATTAGAACTATTCATGCGTCGGAAGAAATTGCAAATGCTGGTTTACACCAAAGGTAGACACCAAATGCTGGAGCAACTCAGTGGGACAGGCAGCATCTCTGTGAGAGAAGGGCTGGGTGACGTTTTGGGTCGAGACTCTTCTTCAGACTGACACTATTCATATGTGAAAACACCAGAGCAGGGGATCGATAGCTTGGGCGAAGAGGCAGCTTTTAAGAAATGTGGAGAATTTAAGAAGGGAATTCCATCGTTTAGTTTAGTTTATTGTCACATGTATCGAGGTACAGTGAAAAGATACAGAGCCTGGTGAACTGGAACCGGAGCTGCCAAGGGTGGTGTGATGGCTCGAGCCAGATGCTTGCCCCTTTACCGGGGTTATGTCCGCGCCCGGGTGGTATTAGAGAGGGTGGTGTTATTTGTAAAATAGTTGTTGGTAATTTAATGTCTGAATAGTTTAGTGATTCTGTAATATGGTGGTGGGTATGTCGCCACGGTGTTTTGGGGGGGGTTTGTATCATGTTGCAATTTAAATAAATTATTTTTTGATACAAAAAAGAGTGGAGTGATTAAACTCAGGTAAGACGCAAGAGATCAGAATTAGAGGATGGTTGAGATCTCAAAATGTTGCAAGGCTGAAGATGATTTGGGGCATTGGGGGAAGCAAGAGTGATGGAACAATTTGAACACAGGGATGATGAATTGCTGGACATGAGAAGTCATTAGGTCAGTGTAGTCTGAGAAAGAGAGTGGTTCAACAAGCACAATTCTATGAATTAACAGATAGATTAAATTAAGGGCAGCACGGTGGCGCAGCGGTAGAGTTGCTGCCTTACAGCACCAGAGACCCGGTTTCGATCCTGACTACGGATGCTGTCTGTACGGAGTTTGTACCCGTGACCTGCATAGGTGTTCTCTGAGATCTTCGGTTTCCTCCTACACTCCCAAGACATACAATTTTGTAGGTTAATTGGCTTGGTATAAACGTAAATTGTCCCTGGCGTGTGTAGGATAGTGTTAATGTGCGGAGATCGCTGGTCTGTGCGGACTCGGTGGGTTGAAGGGCCTGGTTCCGTGCTGTATCTCTAAACTAAAATTAAAAAGGTTTGAGCACTGTTTCAAAGAGATATCCTTAGTCCTCCAAACCAAACCCATTCCCTTCTTACTTTAAAGTCCTCAACTAGAGGAACATACAAGTCGTGGAAGTTTTAACTTCAAACTGCTTATACAATTTTGACTGTTTAGCAAATACCAATCCCATTCAATTTACAAATTCGCAGACAACACCACTGTAGCGGGCCGGATATCAAATAATGATCAGACGGAGTACAGGAAGGAGATTGAGAACCACGTATCCTGGGGCCAAGCCAACAATCTTTCCCTCAATGTCAGCAAGACAAAGGAGACTGTGATCGACTTCAGGAAGCGAAGTGGTAGGCAAACCCCAGTGTATATTGATGGTGCCGAAGTAGAGATGGTTTAAAGCTTCAGGTTCGTATGAAAAATATCGCCCGCAATTTGTCCTGGATCAGCCGTATTGAAGCAATAGTCAATAAAACACACCTTCTATTCCTCAGAAAGCATGTCCTCACCAACAATCCCCACCAACTTCTACAGATGCACCGCAGAAATTTTATCGGGATGCATCAATGGACAATAGGTGCTGGAGTAGGCCATTCGGCCCTTCGGGCCAGCACTGCATGGTTTGGGAACAGCTCTATCCAAGACCGCAAGAAATTGCACAGAGTTGTGGAATCTGGTAAGAAAGAAGGTGAGGAATATAATCTCGAACCAGAGGGAAGTCTGGTGGTTAGGTGAGAACAGAGGGCTGGTAGGAAATAGGTGACCCAGAGGTGGGTGATGAGCAGGAGGGGAACTAGGTGACGGAGAATCAGGGGAATCAAATGAAAGATGTGTGCAAGAGGACATGGTTAGATCCGTAGGGGTGGGTTAGTTACTGAAAGTTGGAGAATTCAATGTTCATGCCATTGGGTTATAGGCTAACCAAGCAAAATATGTGCTTGTTCTACCATTGTGAAGAGATTATGGTTTCTATTCTAAAATTAGAGACACAAGGAACTGCAGATGCTGGTTTACAAATAAAAATACACAAAGTGCTGGTTTCAGATCAGGACTTTTCTTCAGCCTATTTGCGTTGTCCACAGATGCTGCCTTACCCACTGAGTTACTCCAGCACATTTTTAAAACTCTAAACATACTCTCGTAAAATCTAAACACCACTGCTTAAGACTTACTTATAGGGTTATACGACAAGGAAACAAGCCCTTCGACCCAAATTGCCCACACCAGCAAACATGGTGACTACGTTTAGCCCATACCCCTCCGAACCTGTCCCAATCCATGTACCTGTTTGTTTCTTAAACGTTGCAATAGTGCCTGCCTCAACTACCTCCTCTAGCAGCTCGTCCCATACACCCACCATCCTTTGTGTGAAAAAGTTACCCCTTGGATTCCTATTAAATCTTTTCCCCTTCACTGTAAACCTTTGTCCTCTGGTCCGCGATTCCCTTACTTTGTGCATCTACCCGATCTATTCCTCTCATGATTTTATACACTTCTATAAGATCACCCCTCTTCCTCCTGCACTTCAAGGAATAGTCCCAGCCTACTTAACCTCTCCCTGTAGCTCAGACCCTCGAGTCCTGGCAACATCCTCGTAGAACTTCTGATTCAGTGTTTGTTTATGTCTTTAATATCTGTTTGTAGTTGGGAGGCAGCTCGGAATGTTTTACAAATGTTTAAATACCCCATTTATAAAAAATGCAAGTTGTGAAAGTGAGACTCGGGGCATGGGATAAAATGTGCCTCCTTTGCTCTGAGTCTCTGTCTTAAGGAGATCAGTGAGAGCGGACGACTGTGTACAGTGACTGTGTTATGCAGATTTAAGTTTCATTGGCACCGCTCAACAGAGTGCGGGCTGCCGAACAAAAATAAAAGGGGCAGGTTTCACTTCAGATGAGAAATGTAAAGCACTCAGCAGTCATTGTCTGCTTCGATTGGATACTTGGCAGCTTTAATACAAGCGGTGGGGGTTTAAGACTAATGGACGGATCTGAAGCCTCAATCCATCTCCCCCCCCCGGCCCACATTGGCTACTAAAAGGAGCTGGCCCATTGTTGGCGAGCTTCGGTAACAGACTGCAGGCTGCAAGCCTTAGGGAGATGAACCACGCGCGGGGTTGGGTCCCTGGAGGACGGACTCATTCACTCGCGACAGTTTTTGCCACACTTCAGGCTCCGACCTCTGACCTGGCAGCGTGTGCCGGCTTGGGCAGCCCCCCTCCCCCCCTCATCCTAACAATCACCACCAGACGGTGTCAGCCTAACGGACAGTAACATGGTTCTTGTGACGCTCCAGGCCAAATTGCAGATGGAGGCTGGGGTTCTGGGCTGGGAGGCCGGCTCTGCTAATTAAAGGGACACCGACGGCCTTTGTTCAAATCTGCTCTTGCGCCATCCTGTCCCTTTCTTTGGCAGTGCCTTGAGTTCTGACTGAGGATAGACACAAAATGCTGGAGTAACTCAGCGAGGCAGGCAGCATCAATGGAGAGATGGAACGGGTGACGCTTCAGGTCGAGACCCTTCTTCAGACTTCAACCTGAAACGTCACCCATTCCTTCTCTCTAGTGATGCTGCCTGTCCCTCTGAGTGACTGCAGCATTTTGTGTCTTATCTTTGGTGCAAACCAGCATCTGCAGTTCCTTCCTACACATTGAGTTCTGACTGAGCAGGAAAGTTAATTTATATATGTTGGTGAATTTTTTCAATTTGTTAATTCTAGCTCACACTATGCTCACTGACCTAAATAAGATTGTGCTTCGAGTTAAAAACAAATCTATTCTGTTTTTCAAATCAGATTTTGGCATCGCTAATATCTGAATAACCTGCAATGGGTTCTCAATCATTTCTAATTTCTGCTGCCCAGGCATGGCGTTGATCTGGTAGTCTGAAGATGGATCCCGACTTGAAACATCGCCTGGCCATTCCCTCCACAGATGCTGCCTGACCCCGCTGAGTTCCTCCAGCTCAAGATTCCAGCATCAGCAGTATCTTGTGTTCCCAGTGCCTTCATCAGCCTGTGCTTCAAACTCCGAATTTCCACCCTAACCCTCTCTGATCTCATGGGATGCCTCTGTAGCCAATGGGATATTGAATGTATTTTGGGGAGAAGGAATGGGAGACGTTTCGCGTCGAGACCCAAACGTCACCCATTCCATCTGTCCAGAGATGCTTCCTGTCCCGCTGAGTTACTCCAGCATTTTGTGTCCATCTTCAGTGTTTAACCAGCATCTGCAGTTCTTTCCAACACATTGAATGTATTCTGTGGCTTTGGGCAATGGTTAGAAAAGAACAGCCTTTGGATGCATAATAGAGAATGAGGACGAGAGGATTATGAGGAGACTTGGCATGAGCAGGTGGTACTGCTAGATAGATTCAATGAGTGTCCATAATTATGTTTCAGGTTGTTTGAGAGCTTACTGTGAGAGTCATAGCGTCATAGAAGTGATACATCGTGGAAACAGGCCCTTCGGCCCAACTTGCCCACACCAGCCAACATGCCTCAGCTACACTAGTCTTGCTATCTTTCTTATCTGATAACACTGAGAGCACAACATTATGTGTAGGAAAGAACTGCTGGTTTACATCGAGGATAGGCACAAAATGCTGGAGTAACTCAGCGGGTCAGGCAGCATCACTGGAGAGAAGGAATGGGTAACGTTTCGGGTCGAGACCTTTCCTCAGATGTCTCCTGTTCCTTCTCTCCAGAGATGCTGCCTGTCCCGCTGAGTTACTCCAGCATTTTGTGCATATCATTAAGCGTTTATTTAGCCCAAAAAGAATCTGGAATGCCTGGGCACAGAGAGTGCTATGGAAATGCAAGCCCTTTCTAGGTTTTAAAGAGCTCAGCTACATACAAAAGGTAGCGGTTGTGTGAAACAAAGGAGGGCTCAGCACAATTAAGTTCTTGTTGTTTGCATTCAGGACTTGTTATATAGGTTGTTTCTCTCTCCAATCATCTCCATCCTCCTCCCCCTCACTTTTCCACAAGGCCACCCGTATTCTTCGGCAGTTGGTTATACAGGTGGTCCTGCTATAAAGCATGTTCCCGGAACACAAATTGGACGCAATGTGATTGTTGGATTAGGGAACATTATTTTGTATTACGAGGGGCACGTTGGTTATAGCGTGATCATCATCTGGAAAACCTATTTAAATCTGTGCTTTGAAGGCAACTACTTGCTCTGTTACAATGCAACTTTCCATAATGCAAGGTTTCTTAGAAATATATCTATCACATTATCGCAGGATTACCTGCATTAGAAGGGAGGTTTGATCAGTCAACAAAATTAGAGGTGCTAACCAAAAGAGCTTTTTGGCAGTTTAGGATAGACACAAAGTGCTGGAGTAACTCAGCGGGTCAGGCAGCATCGGTTTAGTTTAGTTTAGAGATACAGCAAAGAAACAGGCCCTTCGGCCCACCTGAGCCGGCACCGACCACACATTAACACTACCCTACACACACTGGGGCCAATTTTTACATTTACACCAAGCCAATTAATCTACAAAACTGTGCGTCTTTGGAGAAAAAACGATGCGGGATGTTTCGGGTCTTGACTCTTCTTCAGACTTAGATACTAATGAACTGAGCTAAGGTTTCAAAGGGCAATTTGTGGAAAACTGAACAGGAATTAATTGAGGATAATTGGGTCTGGAGGCAAAGATGAACCGCATCAGCAGTATATGAGATAGGGATGGAATTAGAAATGAGCCGTGAATTTGTCTGTGAGCAAGTGAACAGAGGGCACGGTCTTTGAGACTGTGGGCAAAAAAGAGAGGCAAATGGAAAGTGGGGGCTGGGAGGTGAAAATTGTTTGTCTCGTTTTCCTGGGTAGGTTAGAATCCATCCATCCAAGGACACCTTGGGATACTGCACTGCACAGCACTGTTCCCTTGTACCAGGGCTCCCTCCAAAGGCAGGACCAAGCATTACTGGAGAGTTGCAGATTGAGAGATCAACAATTGAATGAGTACAGATAGCAAGATGAAGTCTAGGTAGGAAGGAAAGGTGAATCCAGATCTGAAGGATTATTGTGCATCGCACTCTTTAGAATGCAACCAACTAACATCCCCAATGTGCAGAGGCCGACAGTGAAAAATCAGCTTGATGCAGTTACTTCTCCCAACCGAGGCTTACGTCTCAAAGTTACTTTTACTAAACTATAATCTAGGCAGGAAACCTGTGACTGTGATGCTTGGATAGAATGGATGTGGAGATGTTTCCACTAATGGGAGAGTCTTGGACTGGAGTCCTTAGAATTAAAGGATATTCCTATAGGAAGGATATGAGGAAAAATTTCTTTAGTCAGAGCATGGTGAATCTGTGGATTCTTTGCAACAGAAGGCTGTGGAGGCCAAGTCAATGGATATTTTTATGGGACAGATAGACAGATTCTTAATTAGTACGGGAGCCAGGGGTTATGGGAAGTAGGCACGAGAATGGGGTTAGGAGGGAGAGATAAATCAGCCATGATTGAATGGCAGACTAGACTTGATGGGCCGAATGGTCTGTCTGCTTCTCTCACTTATGACTGATACCTAAATAACTTGCTGGCTCTCACTGAAAAAGTTTCCCCGTTACAATGTTTAGAATGAGTACATTTCAATTACAAATACCGTTATAAAAAGAGAGAGCTCAATTGTAATCAGTCCGTTGACTGGTTAGCATGCAACAAAGGCGTCTCACTGTACCTCAGTATATGTGACAATAAACTAAACTGAAACTAATGATAATAATGTATATTAGCACGAGGAGTGTTCATCGCCAACACATTCATTTGTACAAATCGCATGTATCTTTCTACGTATTTTCCAGTAATAAGAAGGTAGACACAAAGTGCTGGAGTAACTCAGCGGGACAGGCAGCATCTCTGGAGAGAAGGAATGGTGACGTTTTGGGTCGAGACCCTTCTTCAGACTGATGGTAATAAGATATGTTTTTTTTTCATGCATTCATTATTTGTATCTGGGCTTTGGTGGCTAGATCAGCATTTATTTCTATCCGCTCGAGAAAGATATAGGGCGGCACGGTGTAGCAGAGGTAGAGTTGGTGCCTTACAGTGCTTTGACCAGACAGAACCATGTCTGTGGGTGCTGTCTGTACGGAGTTTGTACGTTCTCCCGATGACCGCATGGGTTTTCCCCGAGATCTTCGGTTTCCTCCCACACTCCAAAGATGTAGATTTGTAGGTCAATTGGCTTGGCATAAAATGTAAACATTGTCCCTAATGTTTGTAGGATAGTGTTAGTGCCTGGGGATCGCTGGTCAGTGTGGACTCGGTGAGCCAAAGGGCCTGTTTCCGTGCTGTAGCTCTAAATTAAACTAAGCTAAAAGTGGCAGCGTGGTGTCTTCTTGGCTTCATGCAGTGCTTATGGTAAAAGTCCTCCCACGATACTGCTGGAGAGACAGTGTTCTAGGAAAACGACTAAGTTGCAGTAAAGGAATGGCGGTGTAGTTCCAAGTCAGGATGGTGTACAACTTGAAAGGGGATCTGTAGGTAGATGTTCTCTTACACCTGCCGCCCTTGTCATTTCTCGCGAGCGACGGCAGTGTATTTTGTACTTGGTACAACTTCAGCCACTGTGCATCGGTGGTGGAGGGAATTAATGTTTGCGGTGATTGATGAGGCGCTTATTAATTGGACTGCTTTGCCCTGGATGGTGTTGAGTTCTTTTCTTTTCTTTTTTTTTATGAAAGAGTTGAGGTCATCCAGGAGAGGGCGTCCAAAAAGCAATGACACACACCTACAATACATTTACCCTTTCAACTTCGGAGCGTAATCTGAAGTCTTTGATAAACGCATTAGATACATAGTTATTGATTCCTATATAAGGACTCAAGCTTCATACATTCCTGTTAGATATAATCTTTTGAATAGTGAGCCCCCGCATTCATCAACTTACTCGCCTGAATACCTTGTGACCTTGGTAAGATGCAAGGCAATCTGGGAACATTTGGTAATCGTGCATAGCACTTAGCTCAATTTCGGGGGAAAAGGAGGATTCTCAGAGCATTTAGAAGGATGGTCCTTTTAGGTTGCAAGTTATGCAGGGATAGCAGAGGCTGGTTTGAGGAAACGGAATAAATATGGTGGTAAATGATTTGCAAAACAATGAACACCAGTCCAGGAATAGAACCAAAGGGTCGTTCTGTTTCAGATCCAGCAAAGAGATAATCGGGTACTGGTATTGCTATTGGTTTATTATTGTCACGTATGTCAGGATACAGTGTAAACAAATTTGTCTTGCGTGTTGTCCAGGCAAATCATACCACACACACACACGAGTGCAATCAAACAATACACAAGTACGACAGGTAATGCAAAAGGTAAAATAAAGTGCAGAATAAAGTGTTACAGCGACAGAGAAAGGGGCACACTGGATAGCCACCAAGTGGTCACAGGAGTGGAAGGCAACCTCATCTCCATTACACAGCTACATCTCTTCATCAGAAAAAAGCTGTCCAGGATCTGACCTCCCCAGAGGGGCGTGGGTGAGGCTCAACAGACTTTGTACTGGAGTTGGGCGTTTCGACGCCAGCGTGTGGAGATGGGGAGCTCCACCAGAGCACAGTCTGTGAATGCGGAGCATGTCATCTCTGGGTGCCCGCTCTACCACCCACCAAATGGAGCTCGGGGCCTGGCAGACATTGACGCCACAGAGACAACAATCTGGCTGCTCAACACCCGGCTTGAGATCTAATTATTCCTTTTCATTCGCAAGAGAAGAAGAAACAGGCTTCTTTCTATGTTGTGTCCAATCGCTGGAAACCATGTAAATGAGCATTCACGCTACATAGAAACATAGAAATTAGGTGCAGGATTAGGCCATTCGGCCCTTCGAGCCTGCACCACCATTCCATATGATCATGGCTAATCATCCAACTCAGTATCCCGTACCTGCCTTCTCTCCATACCCTCTGATCCCTTTAGCCACAATGGCCACATCTAACTCCCTCTTAAATATAGCCAATGAACTGGCCTCAACTACCCTCTGTGGCAGAGACAACAATCTGGCTGCTCAACACCCACTGCTCTCTGTGTGAAAAAAGTCCTTCTCATCTCGGTCCTAAAGGATTTCCCCCTTATCCTTAAGCTGTGCCCCCTTGTCCTGGACCTCCCCAACATCGGGAAGGTATTGCTATTGCTATCGGGAAGGTATTGCTATCTACATTCTGCTACATCAGAATGTACTTTGGCTGTTATGGCTATCGAGCATTGACAGTTTCACAACTTGTGAATTGTTGACCGAAGATAGACACCAAGTGCTGGACTAACTCATCCGGTCAGGCAGCATATCTGGAGAAAAGGAATACATGACGTGGTGGGTCGGAAACCTTCTTCTTCAGACTCGTTCTGGCCCCAAAACGTCACCTGTTCCTTTTGTCCAGAGATGCTGACTGACGCACTGAGTTACTCCAGCACTTTGCATCCATCTTCAGTATAAACCAGAATCTGCAGTTCCCTTCCATACGAATTGTTGACCAACATCCCTTGGAACATGCAGAGGTTGCTCGTCTTGGAGAAACTTTGCAATCTACTCGCATCGCAGCACAAACACAAGCTCCTATGTGTATTCTTTTAAAGCAGAAACAGACAGCTGGTCTCGACCCAAAACCTCACTTATTCCTTTTCTCCTGAGATGCTGTCTGGCCGGTGAGTTACTCTAGATTTCTGTGTCTATCTTTAGTTTAAACATTTATCTGTCTACTCCACTGCAAAATCTCCTCAAGTTATGCCTACTTTGAAGAAGTTCTCCTCCTCTCTCCGACGAGAGTTCTGCAAGATTATTGGCTGCAACCTTCTCCCCATTGATGAACTGTACACTGCAAGGGCCAGGAAGCGAGCGGGCAAGATCATCTCTGACCCCTCTCACCCTGGCCACAAACACTTTGAATCACTTCCCTCTGGAAGGCGACTCCGGACTGTCAAAGCTGCCACAGCCAGAAATAAAAACAGTTTGTATCCACGAGTAGTTACTCTACTCAACAGCCAAAAATCTGAAGCCAGCATCAGCAGTTCCTTCTTTAACACCTGTACTCCTAGATCCCTCTGCTCCACAACGCCACCCAGAGGCCTACCATTTACTGTGTGGGTCCTGCCCTTGTTCGACGACCCGAAATGCAACACCTCACACTTCTCTGTATTAAATTCCATCAACTATTCCTCAGCCCATCGATCCAGATCCTGCTGCAATCGTTCACAACCACCTTCACCAACAGGGTTTAAGAAGGAACTGTGGAGTGAAGGAGATAGGCAACGTTTCGGGCTGAAACCGTTCTTCAGGCATTGTGATACTTCAGTCTGAAGAAGGGTATCGGCCCCGAAACGTTGCCTATTTTCTTTGCTGCCGCACCCGCTGAGTTGCTCCAGCACTTTTGTCTACCAGGCATTGTGATAAAGTGTTTAACAGGAAACTGCAGATGCTGGAAAATCGAAGGTAGACAAAATGGCCTGAGGAACTCAGCGGGTGAGGCAACATCAATGGAGCGAAGGAAATAGGCGACGTTTCGGGTCAAGACCCTTCTTCAGTTTTTATCCTCTACTCAACAGCCAAAAATCTGTAGTCTCCCTTTGATCTGGTATTTTGTTGGTTCACATGCTTGATCAATGGTGTTTTATCATTAATGTCCTATTATTATTAATGTTTAGTGTCTTCTGAGTCATTCGTAACCGTCACTGTATGTCATGTTGTTACTTGTGGGCAGAGCACCAAGGCAAATTCCTTGTATGTGAATACTTGGCCCACAAACTTACTTACTTACATCCTCAGGGGATACGGGGAGAAGGCAGGAACGGAGTACTGATAGAAACATAGAAAATAGGTGCAGAAGTAGGCCATTCGGCCCTTCGAGCCTGCACCACCATTCAATGTGATCATGGCTGATCATCCAACTCAGTATCCTGTACCTGCCTTCTCTCTATACCCCCTGATCCCTTTAGCCACAAGGGCCACATCTAACTCCCTCTTAAATATAGCCAATGAACTGGCCTCAACTACCGCCTGTGGCAGAGAATTCCACAGATTCACCACTCTCTGTGTGAAAAATGTTTTTCTCATCTCGGTCCTAAAAGACTTCCCCCTTATCCTTAAACTGTGACCCCTTGTTCTGGACTTCCCCAACATCGGGAACGATCTTCCTGCATCTAGCCTGTCCAACCTCTTAAGAATTTTGTAAGTTTCTATGAGATCCCCCCTCAATCTTCTAAATTCTAGCGAGTGATTGTGGATGACCAGCCATGATCACAATGAATGGCAATGCTGGCTCGAAGGGCCGAATGGCCTCCTCCTGCTCCTATTTTTCTATGTTTCTATGCTGGTGCCGGTCATCCCGCACTGAAGGGGGCAGCACTGGAGTAACCGGCGGGGGAGCGGAGGTAGGGAGTAGGCGTGGCTGACTGTAGCAGACAGGTCATCCGACCAATGAACGCGCTCGCTTGCGGGAAGGGTCCTTCCGCGACTGCCTATCGACCTATCAACGCTCGTCATCAGCAGCGGCCGAGCCCGTGGATTGGCCAGACGCAGCGGCCACGACCTCGACGCAGTCAGGCTCGTTGATTGGCCAGTCACCCACTGGTTCCGCCCCCTCATTGATTGGCCAGTCACCTACACTCTCGTACCGCCCCCCGCGCAGTGGAACTCGTTGATTGGCCAGTCACCCACACTGGTCCATCCCCCCGCGCATCCGAACTCGTTGATTGGCCAGTCTCCCAATCTCGTCCCGCCCCTCGCGAGGTCAGGCTCGTTGATTGGCCAAGTCATGCACTCTCGTCCCGCCCCCGCGTAGCTGAACTCGTTGATTGGCCAGTCACCCACTCGTCCCGCACCCCATTGATTGGCCAATCGCTCACTCCTGTCCCGCCCCCCCCGCGCAGTGGAATTCGTTGATTGGCCAGTCGCTCACTCTTGTCCCGCCCCCCCGCACAGTGGAACTCGTTGATTGGCCAGTCGCCCCCTCATCCCGCCCCCCGTTGATTGGCCAATCGCTGTCTTGTCCCGCCCCCCGAGAAGTGGAACTCGTTGATTGGCCAGTCGCCCACTCATCCCGCCCCCCATTAATTGGCCAATCGCCCACTCTCGTCCCGCCCCCCGCGCAGCCTAACTCGTAGATTGGCCAATCGCCCACTCTCGTCCCGCCCCCCGCGCAGTCAGGCTCGTTGATTGGCCGGTCAACCACACACATCCCGCCCCCTCATTGATTGGCCAGTCGCCTGCACTGGTCCCGCCCCCGCGCAGTGGAACTGGTTGATTGGCCAGTCACCCACACTGGTCCCGCCCCCCGCGCAGTGGAACTCGTTGATTGGCCATTCTCCCACACTGGATCCCGGCCCCCCCCCCCCCCACGCAATGTTTGGCTGAAGAATCCGTCAGTCACAACCGCCACTCGTTGCCGTCCCGCCCCCTCCGACCTCACTCATTGGCTGATATCCCGTCAATCACCGCCGCCCTTCCCCGCCCCTCCATCTCCCCCTTCCTGTTGTTAAAAGAAGAAAAGTTGCTGAAGCTCCGGACACACAAAAAAAACCATCCAGTGCCCCCCCCCCCTCCCCCCTCCCTCTCAGAATAATAAATCAATAAGCATTCTCCCAAATCAATCTTTGTCAAAAAGGAGGGAGGGGGGATTATAATTGATAATTATATAGAGTGAAAATCGACGGCGGACTTACGGACACGACCGCTGCCGCCGGCCGCTGACGGCGACTGACTGAGGGAGCGAGCGGGCAGCGCGAGCGCGAGCCAGGCCGCCTGGAACCTTCCAGAGCCCGCTGACCGTTACTCTTAAAGGCGCCCCCCCCCCCCTCCCTTAAAAAAAACACCTTTAAATCTTAAACCAAAAAACACAAACACTTAAAAGTACATCTTTGAATAAACACTCTGTGACAAACACAGTGACATTTTCCCCACCTTTATATATTTACACACACACTACCGCTTGGAAACTGGACGCCCTCGGCCTCGGAGCGGTGAGTATTCATTCATCCTTTTTGCTTCTTTATTTTAACTTTTTGTTTTTTTAAAACATCTTCTCTCGGATTAAACTATCTCTCTCTGGATTTTAGGCGAGTTTAAAATAAGTAAATGCACCGTTTTCGCCTCAAGTTTCGGTTGTTTCTGTTGTTTCCTTCCCCAAGTTTCTGGCTTCACTTTCTGCTCCTTTTCTTTAATTTATTAAGAGGGGGGGAAAAAAACCACACACATGTATTTCATTAATTCTTAACTTTGAATAAGTTTTATTATTGCATCTCTTTGATGACTTCTCTCCCCCCCCCCCCCCCCCCCTCTGGAAGTGCAGTTCCAAATTAACAACCTTTAACATATGGATTGTATGGGAATCTAAATTCTTCTCTGTCAAGAAAGCACTTTGGCTTCAATGTGATTTGATTTAAAAAGTGCTATATAAATACAAATTACTGACTTAGTTACTAACTGAGTCTCTTCACTTTTTATGGCAACAGATATTGTCGTCAGAAAAAAAGTGAAAAAGTGCTATATAAATACAAATTACTGACTTACTAACTAACTGAGTCTCTTCACTATTTATGGCAACAGATATTGTCGTCAGAAAAAAAGTGAAAAAGTGCTATATAAATACAAATTACTGACTTACTAACTGAGTCTCTTCACTATTTATGGCAACAGATATTGTCGTCAGAAAAAAAGTTAAAAAGTGCTATATAAATACAAATTACAACAATCTCTTCACTTTTTATGGCAACTGATATTGTCAGAAAAAAAGTTAAAAAGTGCTCTATAATTAAAAATTACTGACTTACTAACTAACTGAATCTCTTCACTTTTTATGGCAACTGATATTGTTGTCAGAAAAAAAGTTAAAAAGTTCTCTATAATTAAAAATTACTGACTTACTAACTAACTGAATCTCTTCACTTTTTATGGCAACAGATATTATCAGAAAAAATGTGAAAAAGTGCTTTATAAATAAAAAATATTAACTTACCTACTTACTGAGTCTCTTCACCTTTTATGACAACAGATATTGTCGTCAGAAAAAAAGTTAAAAAGTGCTATATAAATACAAATTACTGACTAACTGAGCCTCTTCACTTTTTATGACAACAGATATTGTCAGAAAAAAGTGAAAACGTGCTTTATAAATACAAATTACTGACTTACCAACTAACTGAGTCTCTTCACTTTTTATGACAACAGATATTGTCGTCAGAAAAAAAGTGAAAAAGTGCTTTATAAATACAAATTACTGACTTACTAACTGAGTCTCTTCACTTTTTATGACAACCGGTATTGTCAGAAAAAGTGCTTTATAAATAAAAAATATTAACTTACCTACTTACTGAATCTCTTCACTTTTTATGACAACAGATATTGTCGTCAGAAAATAAGTTAAAAGATGCTTCAGTTAAAGTTGTTTCCTGGTCCTTCCAAAAATATTCCAAATTGAATTTAAACTGGAGGTGGATTTGTTAAACTGGATTGTTAATTTGGAACTGTACTTCCAGGGGGGAAAAATCCCCATCAAAGATAGTCAAGTATTATTCAATAAAACGTATTCTTGGTTTCCTGGTCCTTTCAAAAATATTCCAAATTGAATTTAAACTGGAGGTGGATTTGTTAAATTGGATTGTTAATTTGGAACTGCTCTTCCAGGGGGGAAAAATCCCCATCAAAGATAGTCAAGTATTATTCAATAAAACGTATTCTTGGTTTCCTGGTCCTCCAAAAATATTCCAAACTGGAGGTGGTTTTATTCAAAGTTAAGTGAAGTGATTCATCACATTTATTGGTATAAAATTAATCCAGTTATGCATTTGAAAATATCCATTTTGTTCTAAAAGTCTTCAATCCGCCTGATATGTTTAAATTTTAAAAAAGGAATCATTTTAATCTGTTTAAAATTTAATCTCCTTTTTGAAGATTTCCTTTAAAAAAAATTTAAATCTAATTTCCTTTTTCAAGATTTCCATTTTAAGATTTTTTAAATCTCCTTTTTCAAGATTTCTTTTTTAAGATTTTTAAAATCTAACCTTTTTCAAGATTTCCTTTAAGATTTTTAAAATCTAATCTCCTTTTTCAAGATTTCCATTTTAAGATTTTTAAAATCTCTTTTTTGAAGATTTCCTTTAAGATTTTTAAAATAATCTTTTTTAAGTTTTCTTTTTAAATTTTTTTAAATCGAATCTGCTTTTTGAAGATTTTGTTTAAGATTTTCAAAATCTAACCTCCTTTTTCAAGATTTCCTTTTTAAGATTTTTAAAATCGAATCTCCTTTTTGAAGATTTCCTTTAAGATTTTTAAAATCTAGTCTCCTTTTTCAAGATTTCCATTTTAAGATTTTTAAAATCTAATCTAATTTATTAAGATTATTTGGTTACCTGGTTTTCTTCAAATTCGTTATGTTGCAATTCAAATTTTTAGTGCTTTTCTTTCAAAGTATGTTTAGCGCATTACTTTAATAGAACTATGTTTAAAGTGTACTTATTGGCTTTACATTTAATTACTTTCAATTTTTTTTTAAAGCCTTAAAATGTTTCATTTTATAATCACTTTGACATTTATTTAATCGTAAGTCATATTTACGATCACTCAAAATAACCTAAAGTGCTCAATAATCAATGAAATGCTTGTGACATTTTGTGTGGCAGGGAATTTATTTAAAAATGATTCATATTTTGCTTAATTTTGTGTTTTTGAGTGAACCTTTAACTTAAAATCAATGTCATTTCTAAGCATTTGAAACCAAAATTACCATTCAATTTCACATGAATGCTTTCTTGATAAATATTAGTCTCAAGGTTCCCTTCTGATTTCTTTTTGATGCAAATGTTTTTCAAAATACTTCTGTTTTCAAAATGTGGTGTATTACTTGTCCTGAGATGAAGCAATGTCAAGGATGTTTGCAGCATATTAGCGTTGTGAAACAGTGCCTGGGTGAAGTTTATAAGCCTGACGCTGTAAACTTGGGTGAGCTGTGTTCACTGTGTTAGCAGAGAGAGCTGTTTCTCGGTGCATGGGGGCTTTAAGACATTAACAGCAGGGGATTACAAGATGAGAAAATATTTGTTCACTGAAATTGGAGCACTTGCAGCACAGAAACAGGCCCTTCGGCCCACAATGTTTGTGCCGAACAGTAACTCAGCAGGTCAGGCATCTCTGAGTAAAGAAACTTGTGACGTTTCGGGTTGAAACCCTTCTTCTTTCAACCTGAAATGTCACCTTTTCTTTTTTCCAGAGATGTTGCCTGACCTGTTGAGTTACGCCAGCATTTTGTGTCTATCTTCGGTGTAAACCAGCATCGGCAGATCCTGATCTGAAGAAGGGCCTCGACCCGAAACGTCACCCGTTCCTTCTCTCCAGAGAGGCTGCCTATCCCGCTGACTACTCTAGCATTTTGTGTCTATCTGCAGATCCTTCCTATGCATGATGCCTAGTGGAACTGATTTCATCTGCCTGCACGTGATCCATATCCCTCTATTCCCTGCAATTCCATGCGCCTATCTCTTGAACGCCACTATCGTATCTGCCAGCATCCACCAGCACCCCAGGCCCCCACCACTCTCTATGTTTATAAATGAAATTGCCCCTACACATCTCTATTACACTTTCCCCGCGCATCCCCATTAAACTTTCCCCCTCCCATCCTATAGCTATGCCCTCGTGGTGGACATTTCCACCCTGGGAAAAACAGTTGTGACATAGTTTTATATACACTAAATAATTGAGTAAGCCGATCTGTTGAAATCCAAGAGTTGTGAATTCTAACCTTACAAATATGTGTTAGTGTACAATGCCTGGGATAAGGGGTTGGACAGGCTAGATGCAGGAAGATTGTTCCCGATTTTGGGGAAGTCCAGAACAAGGGGTCACAGTTTAAGGATAAGTGGGAAGTCTTTTAGGACCGAGATGATAAAAACATTTTTCACAGAGAGAGTGGTGAATCTGTGGAATTCTCTGCCACAGAAGGTAGTTGAGGCCAGTTCATTGGCTATATTTAAGAGGGAGTTAGATGTGGCCCTTGTGGCTAAAGGGATCAGGGGGTATGGAGGTACAGGATACTGAGTTGGATGATCAGCCATGATCATATTGAATGATGGTGCATGCTCGAAGGGCCGAATGGCCTACTCCTGCACCTATTTTCTATGTTTCTATAATTATACACCACTTGCCAAGGTGTAACACCAGAATGGGTGCAGGCCTCTGGCAGAATAACACTGCCTCAGTAGCGGTGGGTAAGGTCTGTCACTGATTAACATTGGAGCCCTTAGCAGTTTAGTTTAGTTTATTATTACGATGACTGAAGTAGAGTGAAAAGCTTTCATATATGACCACAAGACTGGTGAGCATGTGTGTCGTTGAATCCTACAGGGGTGCTGGGTACAGATATGTCTTTGTGCAAAGTGGATAGACACAGAATGCTGGAGACTGTGTCTAATGGAGTCCGACTACTCAACATATGTGTCGAAGGGAACTGCAGATGCAGGTGGAGAAAAGATGCTGGAGTATCTCATCGATTTAGGCAGCATCTCTGGAGAAAAAGGATGGGTGATGTTTCGAGTTGGAATCCTTCTTCAGGCTGCCTGACCCGCTGAGTTACTCCAGCACATTTTGTCTATACTCAACAACACAGTGCCAGTTGGGCACGAGAAAGATTGATCTCTTGGACAGGCCCAACTCAATACTTTAAGCTGAAATGCACTAACGTGCTGTTGCTCCTGCCTGTATTACTGATACAGTCTGCCTATGACGTGTACTGGAGTGGAGGTCTCTGGGTGACTATGCTGCTAGCCAGGGTGAGTTTGACAAGAGTCGTGCTAATGCGTTGAGTCAGGACTAGATTACTGTGGTTGAAATAGATTTGTATTGAGTTTTAATTTTACCCTCCAGCTGATTATTAAGGTGTGGCATTGAAGGTATAAGGTGTGGGGTTGAAGGTATAATGTGTGTGTGGGTGTGTTGCTCTTCAACATTGCATTCCAGTATTGTGGATTGTGTTTTCAGATTCATGGGCCTATGGCTGGGGTACATACAGTGATATATATGTTCATTGGCTGAAAGTCTGTAATAAAATACACTACTGCTGGATACAGGTCTATCATGTTTTACTGGTGGATAGAAAACTGTCTGGCAGATGCAGGTTTGTCACTGCACAACTCTGTGCCACAGTCCTGGTATGTACAGTCTAATGTTATTATGGATAGTCACGGTGGCACAGCGGTAGAGTTGTGGCCTGACGGCAAAATGCAGCACCAGAGACCCGGTTCGATCCCGACTACGAGTGCTGTCTGTATGGATTTTGTACGTCCTCCCCGTGATCTGCGTGGGTTTTCTCCGGGAACTTGGGTTTCCTCCCGCACTCCAAAGACGTACAGGTAAATTGGCTTGGCTTGGTAGAGATTGGTTATTGTATAACATTGTAATCTAGTTGTAATGATGATGGGTGTGTGTGTCTGTGTGTCTGTGTGTCTGTATCTAGTGTGTTGATACATGTCCTGACTTTACATTTAATTTAAAGGACAATGCCTGGACAGCAGCCGCAGAGAGACAAGGACGAGGAGAAGGCTGATGAAGAAATGGAGCATGATTCCGTGGAAAATGATGAGAGCTCGGATGATGAGAGTGGCAGTACCTCGGCATCCGAGGAGGAGGGAGAAGACAGCTCAGGTCAGGGAGTGAGGGCAAGTGTACCTGTGTGTGAGCTCAGTGATTTTCAATGTGTACTAGAGCACGGAATTAAAGTTGCACTGAACAATGAACTATAAACAAACAAAACTGTTACTGCTTGAAAATGCACCTTACTTTTTTCCATTCATCCTTAATGTTTTTCTTATGTTATATATTTTCTCTATAAGAAATGTTCCTAAATTTGCAAAAACACAATAATTGGGCTGTTGTGAGGAATTTTGGAATTGGGAGAGTAATGCAGAAAGATCTTCAATAAGAAGATAATTTCATAGCAAACTGGATGTGGAGGATGTGTAATGCACCTTTAGCCAGAATCTGTGGAATTTATTTGCATAGACATCTATCCAAGTCAATGGATATTTTTAAGGCGGAGATTGACAGATTCCTGTTTAGCACGGGTGTTGTGTTCTGGGGTGAAGGTGGGAGAATGTGGCTGAGAGGGAAAGATAGATCAGCCATGATTGTATGGTGGAGTAGCCGTGATGGCTCAATTCTGCTCCTATACATGATCTGATGAATCTTAATTGGGTTGATCAGCATCTGATGGAATGATGTGCCTGTTTTTGGTCATTACATTACCTCTGATGAACATTTATATCTGATGTTCGTTACAGAGCTTGAATATAATTTGGCTGATTGTGATATATATTAATTTAAGTCCTAATTTGCCATTGACTCGATTGGGGCACCTGAAAGAAGAATGAGGCCTTCATCCCAGTTCTCCGAGACAAGCAGTCCAGTTTTCCACTTCTCCCCCTCCCCCCCCCCCCCCCCCCCCCCCCCCCATCTATCAAGAAGAAAAGGATAACTGGGCACTTATCCACACTTATCTCACAGCTGACTTTGAACGTTAGTGGTGCAGGATGGCTGTGTACATAGCAGTCGTAGCGCTTCACTCAATCGTTCTGTTAAAGTTGAAAAGCTGGAGGGAAAAGGAGATGGGGTCGGGTAAGGTTTCTGTTTGAGTGTGCGGCATGGTGGCGCAGCGGTAGAGTTGCTGCCTTGCAGCGCCGCAGATTGGGGTTCGATCCCGACTACGGGCGCTGTCTGTACAGAGTTTGTACGTTCTCCCCGTTCTCCGAGATCTTCGGTTTCCTCCCACACTCAATAGACGTAGGTTATTTGGCATGGTGTAAGTGTAAATTGCCCCAAGTGTGTGTAGGTCAGTGTTAATGTGCGGCATCGCTGGTTGATGCGGACTTGGTAGGCTGAAGGGCCTGTTTCCTCGCTGTATCTCTAAACTTTAGAAAAACTAAACTGAAGGAAGGCGGGCAGAGGCTGGTGTACCTGTTGCAGGCAGAGTGACCTGTTTTTCTGCTGTAAATTGTACGTCATTTCACCCAAGATGAGAAAACAGTTAACTGCTCGCTTAATTCTGATCCGCCTAATCTTGGCTATGCTCCATTTTCCAGAGATGGACGATGAGGACTGTGAGCGACGTCGCACTGAATGCCTGGATGAGATGTCGGACCTGGAGAAGCAGTTCACGGATCTGAAAGAACAGTACGCTGATTAGTTTGTTTTGAGTAAATGTCTTCTGGTTTTCTCCCCTCCTGAAGGCGGTGCTTCCTGCTGAGCCTGGACTCCTCGACACTCTATGGATCACTGACCATGGGACCATTCCTGATGTGTGAGGCTAGGGTGTGGCGCACACACACACAGGAGTCATTGGATCGTGTGTTTAAAAATAATGGAATTCCCTTTTAGATTGGGTAAGGACAAAGTCACAATGGGCTGTGATGCCGCCCACCATTGAATAGCCAGCCAGCGATAACTAACCATGTGCACAAGCCAAGAAAGGCTGCTTGGCCGAGGCACTGGAGGGGGCAACTCACTCCCCGGCGAGAGTCGGCGTCTTTAGGAAAGGAGGGCGGAAAACCCGCAAAGAAATACTCTCTGCAGCGTAACAGGTTGTTCGGTAGAGGTTGGCGGAGGATGTGCTCTGAGCAAGTAAATTGAGAGCAGAGGGTAAAATCTCAGCGTCTCTTTTACAGACTGTACAAAGAGAGACTGAGCCAGGTAGAAGCCAAACTGGACGAGGTGATCGCAGGGAAGGCAACTGAGTACTTGGAGCCCCTGGCTGTCCTGCAGAAGAACATGAAAATCAGAACTGAGGTAGCAGGTAATGGAGGCATCACTGAATTAACCCGTCACCCACAGTATGGGGGGTGCCGCTAGAGTACTGCGTGTCCTTGGGGATGGCGAGGGTAAATGTTTGGTACAAACCTAGATGATGCCTTTTGTTAATGTGAAGCGGATGATTGATTGAAACAGGCTGTGTCTGCGCCAACCGTCCAACCGCCAACCGTTGATCAGCCGTACACACTAGTTCTTTGCTATCCCACTTTCTCATCCACCTCCTGACACACCAAGGGCAATTTACAGAGGCTAATTTACAGAGGCTCAACGTGCAAACTCCACACATCCAGCACCCAAGGTCTGGATTGAAGCCAGTTCTCTGGTGCTGCGAGGCAGCACCTCTACCAGCTGCGCCACTGTGCCGCACCACATTGGGAAGGGAATTTTGGGAAGATACAAGGTAGAACCACCCGATGTCCAGCACCTTCAACTGTGTTATGATAGATGACAGAATTAAATTAAATGGTTAATGGTCAACTGAACATGTGTAATCAAAAACTGTAGTTAAAAAGTGTGCTCTTGATTACGGTGTATAGAATTCTACCACCCATTGAGTCTACATCAGTGTTTTTAAAGTACATTTACATCTTTCTCACTCCCCTACGCTTTCCCAGCATCCCCACAGCAGGGACAGTAGTTTAGTTAACGTTTTACCTTCTCTACCCTTTGCTGGGCTTAGAAAACCCAGGATACTATATATCTAATCAAGGGTCTGAAGAAGGGTCTCGACCCGAAACGTCGCCTATCTCCTTCGCTCCTTAGATGCTGCTGCACCCGCTGAATTTCTCCAGCTTTTTGTGTAACACCCCATATATCTAATCAATCCTGCCATCTTCATAATGTAAGTGAAATCATCTCTGATTTATTTATTCCTAACACCCATTTTCAAATTGTAATATTTGAAATTATTACAATGTTTTCCCTCACCCAACTGAATCGCTTTGCATCTTTTGATGTAGAATTTAATTTGCCAAGTGTCTGCCAATCCCACCAGCATGTTCACATCCTCTTGAAATCTTTTATCATCTGTCTCATTGGACACTCGCTTCCAAGTTTTATGTCATCAGCATGTTGTTAACATTTCTCACCCACCCAAACATTTCTAAATCTGAAAAGCCATTCCTTCTCTCCAGAGATGCTGCCTGTCCCGCTGAGTTACTCCAGCATTTTACGTCTGTCTTTGATTTAAATCTGCAGTTTTTTCCTTCACATCTCTATTAGTGGAGATCACAAATGGTGTATTTCTTGAGGAATGCCACCGTGTGCCAGCGTAGAAGGGTCTCAACCCGGAACATAACCATATAACAATTACAGCACGGAAACAGGCCTTCTCAGCCCTTCCAGTCCGTGCCGACCATTTATTTTCCCCTAGTCCCATCTACCTGCACTCAGACCATACCCCTCCATTCCCTTCCCGTCCATATGCCTATCCACTTTACTTTTAAATGTTAAATTCGATCCTGCCTCCACCACTTCTGCAGGAAGATCATTCCACACAGCCACCACTCTCTCAGTAACGACGTTCCCGCTCATGTTACCCCTAAACTTCTGTCCCTTAATTCTCATGTCATGCCCTCTTGTTTGAATCTTCCCTACCCTCAATGGGAAAATCTTATCCACGCCAACTCTGCCTATCCCTTTCATCATTTTAAAGACCTCAATCAAGTCCCCCCCTTAACCTTCTGCGCTCCAAAGAATAAAGACCTAACTTGTTCAACCTGTTTTCTCCAGAGATGCTGCCTGTCCCGCCGAGTTACTCCACCATTTTACGTCTATCGTTGATTTAAACCAGCATCTGCAGTTCTTTCCTACACATCTTTATTAGTGGGGATCACAAATAGTGTCGATCTTGAGAAATGCCGCTATGTGTCTGCGAAGAAGGGTCTCAACCCGAAACATCACCTATTTCCTCCAGAGATGCTGCCTGACCCACTGAGTTACTCCAGCTTTTTGTGTTTTGAGAAATGCCATTGTGCACTTCCCTGCAATCTAAAAAAGTATCCAAATTCTGTTCCCTGGTCCTTAACCAGTTTAACACAGATGCTCCTCAATATCCCATCATTGATCATTGTTCTGCTGATAAGCTTATTTTGTGGTACTGTATCGTACTAAATCTCAACACCATCCCCGTTACCCATCAAACTCCTCCAATTGAATATTTCAGACATGATTTGTCGTTAACACATTTCTGCCCACTTTCCTTTTCAAAACCATGCTTCACTTATTTAACTCTCCAGTTATTAAAGTGACTGGCCTGTAATTTTCACATTTATCCTTCCCTTTTTGTTTGGGCAAGGGTGTTTGCAATCCCATATCCCTTGGCACCACTCCAGTTTGTGTGGAGAATTAGAAGATGGATACCGAAAATTGATGATACAAACAAAAAGGCCTCGCTTATCGACACGCTTGGATCCATCTTACTTTTTACCCTTTCACGCTTGGTCAGGGCGAGTCAAGACCATTCATTGCGACATAACATCTTCGTCTGTTAGATTTTAACTTCAGTTTGCCTGGGCCAGATCCCTTTTCAGTCCCTCAACTTAGCCCACCCCACTCATAATCTTTAATGCCCTATATCATAGAAACATAGAAAATAGGTATAGGAGTAGGCCATTTGACTCATCAATATGATCATGGCTGATCATCCCCAATCAGTATCTCGTACCTGCCTTCTCTCCATACCCCCTGTTCCCTCTAGCCACAAGGGCCACATCTAACTCCCTCTTAAATATAGCCAATGAACTGGCCTCAACTACCTTCTGTGGCAGAGAATTCCAGAGACTCACCACTCTCTGTGTGAAAAATGTTTTTCTCATCTCGGTCCTGAAATATTTCTCCCTTATCCTTAACCTGTGACCCCTTGTTCTGGACTTCCCCAACATCGGGAACAATCTTCCTGCATCTAGCCTGTCCAACCCCTTAAGAATTTTGTACGTTTCTATAAGATCCCCCCTCAATCTTCTAAATTCTAGCGAGTACAAGCCGAGTCTATGCAGTCTTTCTTCACATGAAAGTCCTGACATCCCAGGAATCAGTCTGGTGAACCTTCTCTGTACTCCCTGTATGGCAAGAATGTCTTTCCTCAGATTAGGAGACCAAAACTGTACGCAATACTCCAGGTGTGGTCTCACCAAGACCCTGTACAACTGCAGTAGAACCTCCCTGCTCCTATACTCAAATCCTTTTGCTATGAATGCTAACATACCATTCGCTTTCTTCACTGCCTGCTGCACCTACATGTGACTGACCTGTAATTTTCACATTTATCCTTCCCTTTTTGTTTGGGCAAGGGTGTTTGCAATCCCATATCCCTTGGCACTGCTCTAGTTTGTGTGGAGAATTAGAAGATAATGCCAAAAATTGATGATACAAAAAAAAAAGTGATTTCAGGCCTCGCTTATCGGCACGCTTGGATCCATCTTATCTTTTACCCTTTCACGCTTGGTCAAGTCAAGACCATTCATTGCTACATAACATTTTTGTCTGTTAGATTTTAACTTCAGTTTGCCTGGGCCAGATCCCTTTTCAGTCACCTCAACTTAGCCCACCCCACTCATAATCTTTAATGCCCTATATCTTTCTCCATAACTGAACCACTTGATAGTCCCAGAATTTTTCCGAAACCTGTTTAATTCCTGTCATTCCCCAGAACCCCATCCAGCAATATCTCCTTATTTATTGAACAGGCAGCATATTGATCAAGCAGCAAATTCCCGAACATCCTTCAAGATTCCTCTAGACAGCATATTCACCACATATATTCAATCTGTGGACTATTAAAATGGCAGGCTAGGATTTTACTCCTTGGGGCGCAGGAGGTCAAGGGGTGATCTTATAGAGGTGTATAAAATATAGGTGTATAAAATAGAGCTATATTTAAAAGGGAGTTAGATGTGGCCCTTGTGGCTAAGGGGATCAGAGGGTATGGAGAGAAGGCAGGTACGGGATACTGAGTTGGATGATCAGCCATGATCATATTGAATGGCGGTGCAGGCTCGAAGGGCCGAATGGCCTACTCCTGCACCTAATTTCTATGTTTCTATGTTTCTAAAATCACGAGGGGAGTAGATAGATAAAAATGCTGGAGAAACTCAGCGGGTGAGGCAGCATCTATGGAGCGAAGGAATAGGTGAGGTTTCGGGTCTCGACCTGAAACCTCACCTATTCCTTCGCTCCATAGATGCTGCCTCACCCGCTGAGTTTCTCCAGCATTTTTATCTAACCTTCGATTTTTCCAGCATCTGCAGTTCCTTCTTAAACAGGGGAATAGATAGAGTAGGTACAGAGTCTTTTACGCAGTGTAAGGGAATCAAGAACCAGACGTCATAGGTTGAAGGTGAGAGGGAAAGATTTATAAAGAGCCCGAGGGATAAATTTTCACACACACAGTGGTAGGCATATGGAAGGAGCTGCCAGAGGAGGTAGTTGAGACAGGCACTGTAACATTTAAAATACATTTGGACCGGTCACTGTTCTGACACTTTTGTACCTCTTGAGCATTGTCTTTGCAAACCATTTGTAAATCCATTCCACCACTCTACTTGTTTGCCTCAATGATAGAAATATACCATGTATGGTTCCTTTTTCACATTCCAGTGGCTTCCCGCACTGCCTGCCTCAATTTGTCCTGTCACCAAAAAACCCTTAAATATTTGATATCAAACGCTCAAAGGTCAGTTTATTGTCACGCACCAATTAAGGTACAGTGAAACTCGAATTACTGTACAGCCATACTAAAAATCAAAGCAACAAGACACACAACCACATAAAAGTTAATATAAACATCCACCACAGCGGATTCCCCGCATTCCTCACTGTGATGGAGGACAATAAAGTCCCATCTACTTCCTCCTTATTCTCCCGCGGTCGGGGCAGTTGAACCATTCGCGGTCGGGGCGATCGAAGCTCCCGCGTCGGGGCGGTCGAAGCTCCTGCGGCTTGGAGCTCCCGAAGTCGGTCTCTATCTAGGGACCGCGAGCTCCATGGTGTTAAAGTCTGCAGGCTCCCACGGTTGGAGCTCCGAGGTCGATCCCCGACAGGGTTTGCAAGCCCAACGATGGTAAGTCCCGCGGTTGGAGCTCCCGAAGTCGGTCTGCAGCAGATAGGCCGCAGTGCGGACCGAGATACAATACGGAAAACAAACGTATCTCCGTCGTGGTATGAGATTAAAAAAAGTTCCTCCCAAAAGTTCCCCCCCCACCCCACACACATAATACAAGCTAAAGAACACTAAAACATACACTAAGAAAAGAACAAAGAGGAGGGGACAAGACTGGCTGTTGGCGAGGCAGCCATTGCTGGCTCCACCCGGTTTAAATCTATGGGTATTTAACCCAGTATCATGTCTTTGCATAGCTCCATCCCTCCCCACCCCACGTCTGTCCTTTGCATTCTCAGTTTCCACTTTATTTGCAGGTCACTCGTGTTGTAATTCTCCCGGCTCTGTCTCCCAAGTATTCAACTCCAAGGAATAAGGCATCGCCTGATGCGAGGGCCGGTTTCTGTAAACTCTGCCAAGACTTGGGTTATGGTAAAACTCCACACGGTATCCTGATGAAGCTGTGTAGACTGGATGGTGGGCAGGCGGTACTAGTGTTTAGAAGCACTCAGACAGGTACATGAGTAGGACCGCTTTGGAGGGATATGGGCCAAACGCAGGCAGGTGCGACTAGTGTGGCCGGGACATGTTGGCCGGTGTGGGCAAGTCGGTCCGAAGGACCTGTTTCCACGCTGTATCCCATGTGAATCCGACTGTGAACTGAACCCTTGCTCCCGTCACTATCACCCCTTAAATCGGAGAACGCTATGTGAATTGGACCATTTGCTTCATGCCTTTTGTAGATGGATTTCTGCAGATGAAAGGAGGGCAGTGCAAAGCTCTGCTGCCCTGCACACTGACACAGCTGGTTGCTGAGTTATGGAGCCAGCTTGGGGGATTGTGCAGACTGAGCATTCTGTCTTTTGAAGAGATTAACCTTGTCGCAATTGTGCACCCGTAGGAGTATATAAAGATCTATGTTTGGAGGTAATCAGAAATAGGTACGAGTGTGAACTACAGGGAGCTCGGCAACACCTGGAGGTAAGGCAATAGAGAGAGTGCCATGAAGTCACTCAGCTCTTCAGATTTATTCCTCTTGTATTATTTAGGGTATTGATGAGAAAGATTTGCCACATAAACTAAATATAGCACAATATGTGTTATATAGTAATGGGCCCTTCGGCCCGCAATGCTTATGCCAAACATGTTGCCAAGTTAAACTGATTTCATCTGCCAGCACATGATCCATATCCTTCTGAGGTAGGCAAAAGTGCTGGAGAAACTCAGCGGGTGCAGCAGCATCTGTGGAGCAAAGGAGCTCCATAGATGCTGCTGCACCCGCTGAGTTTCTCCAGCACTTTTGTCTGCCTTCGGTTTTCCAGCATCTGCAGTTCCTTCTTAAACAAATCCACATCCTTCTAATCCCTGCAATTCCATGTGCTGATTCAAAAGCGTCCAAAACGCCACTATCGTATATCCGCCGCCACCATCACCTCTGTCAGTACGTTCCAAGCCCCTATCACTGTGTGTGTAAAAGACAAATTGCCCCGCACATCTCTATTATACTCATTAAACCTTCCCCCTCTTAGCTTATAGCTGTGCCCTCTAGTGTTGGACATTTAAACCCTGGGGGAAAAGGTTCTGACTATCTATCTACTCCTCTTATAATTTTGTATACTTCTACCAATTCACCCCGCAACATCCAACGTTCCAGAGAAAACAATCTGTCTATCCAACCTCTAATTCCTCCAATCAAGGCAACATTTTGGTAAACCACCTCTGCACCCCTCCATCCGTCCTGTAATGGGGCGAGCGGAACTGCATGCAGTACTCCAAATGTGGCCGAGCCAAAGTCCTAGAGAGCTGCGTCATGACTTAGAAACATAGAAAATAGGTGCAGGAGGAGGCCATTCGGCCCTTCAAGCCAGCACCGCCATTCATTGTGATCATGGCTGATCGTCCTCTATCAATAACCCGTGCCTGCCTTCTCCCCATATCCCTTAATTCCACTAGCCCCTAGAGCTCTATCTAACTCTCTCTTAAATCCATCCAGTGATTTGGCCTCCACTGCCCTCTGTGGCAGGGAATTCCACAAATTCACAACTCTCTGGGCGAAAACGTTTTTTTTCTCACCTCAGTCTTAAATGGCCTCCGCTTTATTCTAAGACTGCGGCCCCTGGTTCTGGACTCGCCCAACATTGGGAACATTTTTCCTGCATCTAGCTTGTCCAGTCCTTTTATAATTTTATATGTTTCTGCAGCTATTTTCTATCCTAACTTTTTCTAAGAATTGCACATTTGTATTTTTTGTAATTTTGTCCCTTTACGACCTCTTTAAACAATGATCCCACCCTGCTCCACCGCCCGCTCTGGTTTGGGATGTCGTTTCAAATTGTTCGCTGCCCCCTAATACATCATTAGTTTGCAATCCCTCTTCACCATCAATGTCATAAAATATCAAAAAATGCTTTGAAGAAAATGAAACCGGACTGCGTAAAGGACTTGGGGCAGGCGTCTTGTGTACAAAGGACAATATTGTAAAGGTCAAGCCTTTAGGAATTGGTTTACATGTCCCTCTTACTCAAAGTGGGCACTTGCCACACGTCCTTTCATGGGATCTGGGCGGGCCTGTGCACACGCCTTGTTCTCTGCCAGTAATCGAGGCTGTATTGAAACCCGCCCTCTGCCTGAATTGCTTTCAAAAGAACTAATTTCACTTTCTCCCTTTCGATGGATTCAGAGTGAGAAGCTGTTGTTGTTTGATAACATGCAGAACGAGCTGTTGGAAAGAATTCAGCGACTGGAGGAGGACAAGCAAAGTATAGACATCACCTCAGGTCAGTATTCAGTATTCAAACGCCGTTGCGTCCTATTCTATGCACCGTTCCTCTCCCGTCCTGATAGTGTAGGCAGCGCCTGGATGGTAGGTCCATAACCGTTCACACGCTCTGCCCCTTTGGCCATGTAACTCACTTTTTTCTTCAGTGAGTGCTGGAACAATTGTGCAGTTGAGGGACTGGTATCCTCCAAAGCCTACAAACGTGCGCAGTCCAATTACGACCAGGTCTAATCATTTTCTTCCCCCAGCAGCATTGAGGCTAATGGTAACTCCCATGCTCTCATCTGGTTTGAGTTCAGGAGAAGCTAGTATGCCGTCAAAATGTATGCGCTGACGTTAAAGGTCAGAATGTACCTGGATGGAAGCTAATATTATTTATGGTTTGCAGTGTGCAGAGGAAGCTTGTGGCTCCAACCTTGTGCCAGCTCTAATATTCCACTGTGAACGGGGACCATAGGGGAATGGAAGTTACCAGTAACCTCTCTACTGGAGTTTGGTTTAGAGATACAATGTGGAAACAGGCCCTTCAGCCCACCAAGTCCACGCTGGCCAATGATCATCTTTTCATGCTAGTTCTACCTCGTTCACAATTTACAGAAGCCAATTAACCTATAGACTTGCACGTCATATGCTGAGAGGAAGGACATTCTTGCTATTGAGGGAGTGCAGCGTAGGTTTACAAGGTGAATTCCCGGGATGGCGGGACTGTCATATGCTGAGAGAATGGAGCAGCTGGGCTTGTACACTGTGAAGTTTAGAAGGATGAGAGGGGATCTCATTGAAACATATAAGATTGTTAGGGAGTTTGGACACGCTAGAGGCAGGAAACATGTTCCCGATGTTGGGGGAGTCCAGAACCAGGGGTCACAGTTTAAGAATAAGGAGTAAGCCTTATTAAACTTATTCCTAGAACAGAGACAAGGAAACACTATTTCTCACAGAGAGTGGTGAGTCTGTGGAATTTTCTGCCTCAGAGGGCGGTGGAGGCTGGTTCTCTGGATGCTTTCAAGAGAGAGCTAGATAGGGCTCTTAAAAATAGCAGAGTCAGGGGATACGGGGAGAAGGCAGGAGCAGGGCACTGATTGGGGATGATCAGCCATGATCACATTGAATGGCGGTGCTGGCTCGACGGGCCGAATGGCCTACTGCTGCACCTATTGTCTATTGTCTAACGTAATTGGAAAGTGGGAGAAAGCCGGAGACCTGGAGAAAACCCACGAGGTCACAGGGGGAAGGTACAAACGCCGTACAAACAGCCGCTGAAAGGTAGCAACTTTACCGCTGCCCCACTGGTTCTTGGCGTTGAGGCGTAAAAGCTGTGTCCAAGAGCAGAGCAGGGCTGTTGCTTGTCTATGAAACTCTGGGAAGAGCCAGAAAAACATAGTTACCACATCTGGAAAAAGGCGAATTAGAGTTAGATTTTGTAGAAGTAATTTAAACAGTACGAGTAAGAGCAGTATGTTTCCAGTAAGGCGGCACGTTCTCCCTGTGACTGTCGTGGGTTTTCTCCGGGTGCTCCAGTTTCTCCTCACATTGCAAAGGCGTACAGGCTTGCAGATTAATTGGCTTGGGTACGGTTGTAAATTTCCCCTCGTGTGTAGGATAGTGCTAATGTACGAGGTGATCGCTGGTAAGCTTGGATTCACTGGGCCGAAGGGCCTGCTTCCGCACTGTATCTTCAAGTGTTAGGGTCCAAAACACAACCCTACCCAAAGAGGCAGGTACAGGTACCAGGTACACACATACAGTTTGATACAATAATGCTAGCTATGTTAGGTCGGAGGGGGGAGAGTTCCCACCCCCCCCCCCCCCCCGCCACGGGTACCATGTCATCCCGTGCTACCTGCTCCATGGTCGGATAGTCGGCGACTAAACCATCTCCCGCACCTGGTTTGCCAGGGGAGGAGGGGGGGCTGTGGACCCCCAGCAGGACCAAAAACAAGACCTGTCGAAGTGCGGATGTGCTCCGAGCGAGCCAACGGCCATCCACACTTCAGTAGAAGTTGCAATCACTGTCGTACACGGCATTGTAAGGCACGGTGACCATTGGCTTGGCTCGGACAAAGCTCTGAACATTAATAGCCCATCATCTGTTATTTGCACGTTTTCAGTTTATTTATTCATGTGTGTATATATTTATATAATGGTATATGGACACACTGATCTGTTCTGTAGTCAATGCCGTCTATGTTCTGTTGTGCTGAAACAAAGCAAGAATTTCATTGTCCTATCAGGGACACACGACAATAAACTCTCTTGAATCTTGAACGATGATGATGATGTTAAGAGAGATGTTGGAGAGATGAACATCTGGACTATTCGAGAGACATCCAGTCATTTCTTGGGTGTGTTTATAGTTTTCTGTGACACAATGAGCCAAATTGCTCCCTTTACCAGCACTTACCTGATGTATACAGAGAGCAGGTTCAGATCATTGTAGTTGGTTCAATTTTAATAGAATGGTGGAACGAGGAGGCCCGAGGGAAACGGAACAAGAAGAAGTGTGACGTCTTGAAACCGGAAAAGAAGAAGAAGGCAGCGAGTGTGTCCGATATCCTTTCACAATCTGTGTTTCAAATCCAACTCCAGCTGACATAGCAGTCAATTAGTGACGTTCCATAGCTGCATCGTTTGCCTTAAGGGCCTGTCCCGCTTGGCCGTCATTTGCTCCTCATTTATGCGTCAGATATCAGCGTGCGTACGTGATACGTCACGCAGGTGGCGCGCGAGGATTTTGCGCAGCGCGAAATCCTGGAGCGCCGCGCGGTACCGTGCGCAACTCCACACTCCACGCCTCTCCATGCGCCCATCCCATGCTACCCGCACGTGCGCCACAACGTGACGACCACATTTTTGGTGGTCGCGTAAATGGCGCGCAAATGACGGCCAAGTGGGACACGCCCTTTAATTCCCCCCCCCCGTAATCTAGTCCCCAGGTGGAACTTAGTTCCGTAAGGAAGGAGTGGTAGAATCTGGGGCGGTTTGGGGTGAGAAAAAAACAGAATGAGTGTAGGATTAGTGCTAGTGGGCTGTCGGTGCTTGACCCAGAGGGTTAGAGGGTCAGAGGGCCTGCTTCTCTGCTGAGGGACTCTACACCCCTGAATTCAGGTGTGATGCTGATCGGCAATCAGAGAGGGAGCCGGAAGCAGGCGAGAGTGACCCATCAGGGCAGCCCAATGTGTTCAAAGGGAGATGGGAATAGACAGGTTTGCTGGTGAGGTGAGATGGAGCGATGACAGTGGGACCTATTGGAGCAGAAATATGTTGGGGAATAAACCGGATAAATAATCTGTACCTGTGCTGTAAATATAGTGTACGGCATGTACATACATGTACAAGTGCATATTATAAGTGCAGTTGTCCCAAAGTTGGAAAGATTCTTGATAGAAATTCTCTCTCTCTCTTGTTGTCTGCTCCTTCCCGGTATTTATCCAGCTCTCTGCTAATGCCGTCCCTCCCCTTTGCCTCTCCAGAGTGCATGCAATTTATCCTCCATCCCTATGGCAAAGGCCTACTGCATTTCCTACCCATTGTGTCTATTGCCTGGACTGGTGTGTCCACCAAACAGCGCATTCATGATTTTACCAAGCCCAGATTAAGTTTCAATTTAATGGATGATGTGGAATGTAAACTGTAGGGGGGGTGGAAGCATGACTCAGGCAGTGAATGGGGTATAACATAAAATTACTCGGTAGGTAGGGCAGCATGCGTGGATAGTGAAACCGAGTTAGGGGCGGTACAGAGTTGCTGCCTTACAGCACCAGAGGGTGCTGTATGTACGGGGTGCGTACGATCTCTCCGTGACCGCGTGGGTTTTCTCCGGGTGCCCTGCTTTCCCTCGACACTCCAGAGACGTGCAGGTTTGTTGGTGAAATTGTAAACTGGTCCTGTTGTGTAGGTTAGTGCAAGTGTATCGCTGGGGTGGTCGCTGGTTGGCACCACGCTGAATCACTAAAGTCAAAGGAGAAGGCATTTTGGTCAAATGATCTTTCACTGAAGGGGGGGGGGGAGCAACTGTGTGATAAGGTGCAGACTCAGAGCCAAAATGAACAAATTGAAAGTGAAATATCCAGCAAGAAAAGGTGCTAAATCCCCAGGGCCTGATGGTCTGCATCCCAGGGCACTTGGGATCCCAGTGGCTCTAGAAATCATGGATGCATTGGTGATAATTTTCCAATGTTCTATGGACTCTGGATTCGTTCCTGTGGATTGGAGGGTAGCTAATGTTATCCCACTTTAAAAAAAAAAGGCGGGGGGGGGAGAGAGAAAACAGGGAATTATAGACCAGTTAGCCTGACATCGGTGGTGGGGAAGGTGCTGGAGTCGATTATAAAAGATGAAATAGCCGCACATTTGGATAACAGTAACAGGATCGGTCAGAGTCAGCATGGATTTACGCATGGATAGGGCTCTTAAAGATAGTGGAGTCGGGGGATATGGGGAGAAGGCAGGAACGGGGTACTGATTGGGGATGAGATGATCAACCATGATCACATTGAATGGCGGTGCTGGCTCGATGGGCCGAATGGCCTACTCCTGCACCTATTGTCTACTGTCTGTTGTCTATTGACCATGAAGTGGTTGAAATCATCACCGAATGTTGACGGTTCCAACATATCCAGTTGGAAGATCAGGTTTCTCTTCCTTGCGCTCCTGTTGGACGTTTTTGGAGCAGGGCAGGAGGTGGAAGGTGGTCAGAGTGGGAGAAGGATGGAGAAATCAAGTGGCAGGTGACTGGAAGCTGAGGATCACCCAACCTGCGCTTGCTTCCCCAATGTAGAGGAGTCGCTGTCACTCCACAGCAGAGAGTGGTAATGGGCCCGATGCCAGTGATCATCCCCGTCTTGTGTGTGTGTGTGTGTGTGTGTTAACTACGTAATGTTGGAGCTCTCTCGTAGTTGTAGAAATGAGGATCCTGAGGGCAAAAAGCTCCAATTGATTTTTTTTTTAATTAACTGACGGCGTATGTCAAAGATCTCCCAGCAGAATGGCAAGGACAGCAGGCAGACTAATCTTCTTGGCTCTCCTACAAGCCTTGTTATGCTGAGTATTCAGCGCTATTCTAGTTCCCTCCGTTTGCCTTTGGTTGCGGCATTGCAGCTGGCACCATGAACTCCTTCTAAAGATTACCCATGGGTTTCTCACGAACTCTGCTTCAGTATCAAAGGATGGTGCACTCAAATGTAATTCATTGGCTATATTTAAGAGCCCTTGTGGCTAAAGGGATCACGGGGTATGGAGAGAAGGCAGGTACAGGATACTGAGTTGGATGATCATCCATGATCATATTGGATGGCGGTGCAGGCTCGAAGGGCTGAATGGCCTACTCCTGCACCTATTTTCCATGTGCTTTGAATTTCGAGCTCTAATAGCCGTCTCTGTCCAAAACTAGGTTAACTTTCCGCAATCTGATATTGTTGGTGGCATTTTACAATGCACAAAATGGATGCCTTGCTTAGCTGCAAAATAAGTAGGAGTCTCGTTAATTCTGAGACGTGAGATTGTGTATAACTGCAGCCTTACTGGCATTCTTTGCTTGCTCTCTTTTCTTGCTCGGCTCACTTTGTCAGAGTTTGGTAAAATGAAAGGAACATTGCTCAGGAGGAAAGGCTTTCTTGCCTTCTCTGTACTTCGTTCCTTAACATCAGAGCACGTCCATACATTGTCTACATGTTACGAGATATCGATATTTTGGAGGACTGGGCTGCCATCAAAAAGGTAAAATCTGCTCCCGACCATTTTATCCTCAGTTGCAGCTTCCCCACTTTCTCGTCAACGTTTATTCCTTGCATGACCTTTACGTTCCACAAAAAACATTTTCCTTGCACGTGAAAGGAACTTCCATTTCTTGGATACCTATTATTTCACATTCTCTCAATTATTCCCTCTCAGTTTCAATAGACAGTAGATGCAGGAGTAGGCCATTCGGCCCTTCGAGCCATCACCACCATTTAATGTGATCATGGCTGATCATCCCCAATCAGTACCCCGTTCCTGCCTTCTCCCCATATCCCCTGACTCCACTATCTAACTCTCTCTTGAAAGCATCCAGAGAACCGGCCTCCACCGCCCTCTGAGGCAGAGAATTCCACAGACTCACAACTCTCTGTGAGAAAAAGTGTTTCCTCGTCTCTGTTCTAAATGGCCGACCCCTTATTCTTAAACTGTGGCCCCTGATTCTGGATTCCCCCAACATCGGGAACATGTTTCCTGCGTTTAGCGTGTCCAAACCCTTAACAATCTTATATGTTTCAATGAGATCGCCTCTCATCCTTCTAAACTCCAGAGTGTAACAAGCCCACTTCTAAACTGCAGAGTGTACACATTGTTCCCCTTGTGGTTTGGTAATCCATTCCCTCTCTGGTCCCAGCCCTCACCGAGTTGCCCCCTTCAACATCCTGTGCTCTGCCAGTCCCTTACAATCCTCGGAGTCTCCAATTCCTTCAGTTCCCGACTCTGTTTCTTCTGAACAAATGGCAACAACCAAATGTTGCCTGACCCGAGTACATCCAGTTATTTCTTGCCAGCAGTCAGCTTTTCTTTGCAGCGGGCACAGATACTTTGGCAAAGACAAAGTCAAGTCAAGTCTTTTATTTATATCGCACATTTAAAAAACAACCCTCGTTGGCCAAAGTGCTTTACATTGGCATAAGAATAGTAGAACAAGCAACAGTGGTTCATAGATTAGTTGGGGAGTTGAATGATTCCTGCATCATGGGTGAGCTTGCATTTCCCAGGCACTGCCCCTGGTGGTGAGCCTCCATTACTGCGACTTGCCTGCCCCCCCTAAATATTTCCGCACAGTGTTCACACCTCTGATGCGAGGAGCCGTGGGAGGTTTGCCTCAGTGAGGTACGTCAACGTCTAATCAGCACTTACCTTTTTCAACACATTGCACAGATGTTGGCCACCAACGGGGAAACTACGAGGGATTGTGCAATGTATGCCTGTCAGTGTTGATAAATGACATGAAGTGGTGGGTACTTGGTGACTCTCCTCTTTGCCTTGCAGGCGAAAGCAGTCATCAGTCAGCAAAAGAGAAAATCTGACGGTGAGTGGAAGGCGTCAGTGGGGCCCAGTCACGTGTTAGAGCCCATTCCGTATCCGGGCAGTAGCTTGAAATAACGTGGACTCCATTTGCTTGCTTCCCAGGTACAGGTTCTGAAGCAACTCACGGAAAGAAGGGCAAAATCTCAGCACAACTATTAAGTGACTCAGGTGGGTCGCTCCCGAACCACATCTAACATAGAGTCCTCTGTTCACATAGTGTCGTACAGCTCAGAAACGAAGTACCCTTCTATATTCGTCCCATTCACCAACACCTGGACCATAGCCTTCTTTGTGCAGAAAGGTTCTGCAGATGCTGGATTATACCAAAGATCGGCACAAAGTGCTGGAGTAGCTCAGTGGGTCAGGCAGCATCTCTGGAGGAAAAGGATGGGTGAAAGGATGGGCAGAACCCTTCCTCAGACTGGAGAAGGGTTCGGAACCGAAACGTCACCTATCCGTTTTCTCCAGAGATGCTGCCAGACCTGCTGTGATGTGGCGATTGAAGTCTGGATCTTATTAAATATTATGGGAACACCGATCTACACTAGAGGCAGCGCGTCCTAAATATCAGCACAATCTGGGTAAAACAAGTTCTTCCTCTGGACTTCAAACATGTAGAAATCCCCTCCGTGCCCCAGACCAGTGAGTAGTCAATATAGACTGAAGTGAAGGATGAGGTTTGTAATCCTCAGAGCCAAGTGTGACGTAGTCTCCTCATGACATCCACATCAGTCAGAGGATTTTCTCATCCCTTCCTGCTACTGCCCTTCGGAGGCCTCAGTAAATGTAAAAGGCTGACAAACGTAGCCTCGTGTCTGGGGATTACAAACTTTACTTCAGTCCGTAATAGGGAAGCCATCCATCACCTCAGGGAGGCATGGTGGCACAGTAGTGGAGTTGCTGCCTCACAGCGCCAGAGACCCAAGTTCGATCCTGACTACAGGTGCTGTCTGTACAAGGGTTGTACGTTCTCCCCATGGGTTTTCTCTGAGATCTCCCGATTCATCCCACACTCCAAAGACGTACATGTCTGTAGGTTAATTGGTTCGATATAATTGTAAATTGTCCCTAGTGTGTAGGATAGTGTTAGTGTACAGGGATCGCTGATCGGAGCAGAATCGGTGGGCCGAAGGGCCTGTTTCCAAACTGTACCCCTAAACTAAACCATGAGTTCCAAAGAGCTTCACATCCAACTTACTAACACAGAGGCAAAGCCACACAAAGATAATGCTGGCGGTGGAGTTGATGAAAGGGTAATGCTGTTGGACACTGGGACCTGGGAAAAGCTGGTGATGATGTGGTGGGGTCTTTGGTCTTCATTTGAGGGGTGTTACTTTTGACGACGCAACATTCTTTCAGTGCTGCTCCCGATTCCCAGAGTAGGACTCAAATTGACAATCCCTGACATGACGGGAGAGAGAGCTCTTTGCTTGACATGTTGCTATGTTGGGTGTAATGCCCCTGTCCCAGTTAGGAAACCTGAACGGAAACCTCTGGAGACTTTGCGTGGGTAGTGGAAGGAAGGACCTCCCTGGTGGAATAAAACTGGGTGAAAAAAAGGTTTTACCTTCCACTACCTGCAACCACCTTCAACTAGCATTGCAACCGGCTTCAACTAAAAAAATTACCCATTTTTAAAACGGCAGGCAACCTATTTTATAGTCGCGGTCGGTTTTGAATTTTTTGAAATAATCGCGGAAACCACTTTCGACCATTAGGGAGACCGACAAAAACCTCCGGGAACCGCACGGAAACCTTGGGTGGGGGCGCAAAGTCTCCAGAGGTTTCCGTTCAGGTTTCCTAAGTGGGACAGGGGCATAAGATCGCAGGTGAATTTTACGGAAAAATAAGAAGGAATCTGACATTGCAAAGAAAATAAGAATGTCGAGTTTGTAATGGGTTTGATTTTCCTTCCCCCAACCCTGCCTCTCTCTAACAGTGCTACCCAAACAGGAGAAGCATGTGTTCGTGGCCAAGTGTGAAGATGGCCGACTTTTCTACGAGGGAGATTGGTACAGTAAAGGACAGAGCGTTATACTGGAGATGAAGGATGAGACGCCAGCACAGTAAGAATTAGCCGTTCACCCTCTGCATCCCCGCTATGAGGGCACAGATTCAAGGGAAGGAAGTTTCCTGCATTGTTGGCCAAGTCTTCAAATGTGAGGCCTCTCAATGTGTCAGCAGGGGGAGGGAGTCGAGAGTGATCCTAACCAATATACTCCGAAGGCAGCATTTTATGTGTCTCTCCCAGTATTCCTCGTGAAACGGGAATTTTGGCTGCTTGCACCCCGTCAAAATTTAGGATCTGCTGAGTGTGTAGATGTAACCCCACACGTGGTGAGCGACTGGCTAACTCAACACACCACACGGCATTGTAGCTCTCAGCTGCTTCACCAGACAGGGTAACATCCCTTGCTCAGCCATCGGTGAGACCAAGCGTAGGCTTGGCGATCGCTTCGCCCAACACCTCTGCTCCGCAATACCCAACCTGATCTCCCGGTGGCCCAGCATTTCAACTCCCCCTCCCATTCCCATTCCCAATCCAACCTTTCTGTCCTGGGCCTCCTCCATGACCAGAGAAAATTGGAGGAGCAGCACCTCATATTTCGCTTGGGTAGTTTGCACCCCAGTGGTATGAACACTGGCTTCTCTAATTTTTGGTCATCCCTACTTTCTCCTCCCCTTCCCAGCTCTCCCTCAGCCCACTGGCTCCACCTCTTCCTTTCTTCTCCCTCCCCCCCTCGCATCAGTCTGAAGAAGGGTCTCGACCCAAAATGTCGCCTATTTCCTTCGCTCCATAGATGCTGCCTCACCCGCTGAGTTTCTCCAGCCATTTTGTCTACCTTCAATTTTCCAGCATCTGCAGTTTCTTGTTAAACACTTTATCACAATGCCTGGTAGACAAAAGTGCTGGAGCAACTCAGCGGGTGCGGCAGCAAAGAAAATAGGCAACGTTTGAAGTATCACAAGGCCTGAAGAAGGGTTTTGGGCCGAAACGTTGCCTATCTCCTTCCCTCCATAGATGCTGCTGCACACGCTGAGTTTCTCCAGCACGTTTGTCTACCTATCACAATGCCTTGTCTTTGCAGCAGAACCTAAACTCGTGAGAGGCATTTCTTTCTTTGTGAGCTTGTTCTGCCTCCTCAAAATCCTTCATTACGTCCTCTCATTTGTCACCTGTGATTCCTGAACCTGTCCATGCGTTGTGCACTCACACTAGTGTTACTCGCCCACAACAGTCTCTCCCGACCGCGTAAGCCTGCACTAACTTGCCATGCCCCTTCACAGTGTACCATCGACCTTTGTCACTCACCAAGTGAGAACCCCTCTCCTTAACCTCCATCCACCGTGTGAAGCTTTGTCTCTCTTTACCTAGAGTTGTTAGTCTTAATGCTTCCTTGAAACATATAAGATTGTTAAGGGTTTGGACACGCTAAAGGCAGGAAACATGTCCCCGATGTTGGGGGAGTCCAGAACCAGGGGGCCACACACACAGTTTAAGAATAAGGGGTAAGCCATTTAGAACAGAGACGAGGAAACACGTTTTCTCACAGAGAGTGGTGAGTCTGTGGAATTCTCTGCCTCAGAGGGCGGTGGAGGCGGGTTCTCTGAATGCTTTCAAGAGAGAGCTAGATAGGGCTCTTAAAGATAGCGGAGTCAGGGGTTATGGGGAGAAGGCAGGAACGGGGTACTGATTGGGGATGATCAGACATGATCACATTGAATGGCGGAGCTGGCTCGAAGGGCCAAATGGCCTACTCCTGCACCTATTGTCTATTGTCTATTAGTAGCAGTGGTTTTTACACCAGCCGCACGTTATTCTAAAAAACACTGGAAGATGCAAAGGCTGGTTAGCCTTTGAGTATATTGCCATGTGCACCATCCTCAACACAGTGCCACGAATGTAGAAATGAATCGTCTACCTTGTGCTTCTGTTTACTGCTCCGTCTGAGGTAAAAGGCAGGGGGCCACAGTAATTGAGAACAGCATGTCTCTGTTAGACAATAAATAGTCCTGTTCTAGATCACTATCCAGCTGTTGATTGAGGCCAGCTTCGGTGGCTGGCTTTGCTGCTGAGCGTGGTTGCACTTTGCAGGATGATGTTGGATGGTGGCATCTCCTGCTGCTCATAGAGCTGTGACCCACCAGGAGTGGCCACTGCAACCCAATAGCTTCCCGTTAGCAGGGCCTAAACGTGGAGAGGACATTTCCGCTAGTTTAGGACTGGAGGTCATATCCTGAGAATTAAAGGACATTCCTTGAAGGAGATGAGGAGGAATTTCTTTAGTCAGTGGGTGGTGAACCTGTGGAATTCCTTGCACAAGACGGCAGTGGGGGCCAAGTCAGTGGATATTTTTTAAGGCAGAGATAGATAGATTCAATAGACAATAGGTGCAGGAGTAGATCCAGATCCTCCTGCAATCGTTCACAGCCATCTTCACCAAGAGGGTTTAAGAAGGAACTGCAGATGCTGGAAAATCGAAGGTGGACAAAAATGCTGGAGAAACTCAGCGGGTGCGGCAGCATTTGTGGAGCGAAGGAAATAGGCAACGTTTCGGGTCGAAACGACCCGAAACGTTGCCTATTTCCTTCCCTCCACAGATGCTGCTTCACCCACAGAGTTTAGACAATAGATGCAGGAGTAGGCCATTCAGCCCCTCGAGCCAGCACTGCCATTCAATGTGATCTTGGCTGATCATCCCCAATCAGTACCCCGTTCCTGCCTTCTCCCCATATCCCCTGACTCTACTATCTTCAAGAGCCCTATGTAGCTCTCTCTTGAAAGCATCCAGAGAACCGGCCTCCACCGCCCTCTGAGGCAGAGAATTCCACAGACTCATCACTCTCTGTGAGAAAAAGTGTTTCCTCGTCTCCGTTCTAAATGGCTTACCCCTTATTCTTAAACTGTGTGTGGCCCCTGGTTCTGGGCTCCCCCAACATCGGGGACATGTTTCCTGCCAATTTCGTGATCAGTGCGGGTGTCAGGGGTGATGTGGAGAAGGCAGGAGAATGGGGTTTGGAGGGAGTAGGCTTGACGGGCCGAATGGCCTAATTCTGCTCCTATCGCCTACGACCAAACGTGTTGGAAGAGTACAAGATTGGTCATGGATTGGACACGGGTGCGTCCGCTCCACTGAAATGGGGCAGCTAACTGCGAACCACACCTCTGGCACGTTGCACAGTCCTAGCTCAGCTCAATTACAGACACGCTGCCTTCTCTTCCCCTCTAGTGCGATGATAACTGCTGTGAGCACAGGAGAGGTCTGGCTCCGACGGTCAGATGGCAGCAAAACCAAGCTGTACATCAGCCAGCTGCAGAAAGGGAAATACTCCATCCACATGCCGTGAACGTTGACACTAAACCCGTTGATAAGGAGCAGCTCTATTAATTGCAACAAAAAAACTCTCTCAATATAGATATATATATCAATTGCTGTATGCAAAAAGTACTTTTTGATACGCAGCCTCTACCCAGGGTTTTAATGTGGAAGATTGGTGGAAACCTGCTCCAATTAACACAGAAGCTGGAAAACCAATGTCACTGCAAGGGGACTGCGAGCGAAACAAACTCTGACGTCTAGAGTAAAAACGTTGGCAAAGCACCCGGCTTTGGGGAGGCCGGATTAACAGAATATTCCCCCCCCCCAGTGCCTCTTCTCCAGATGACAAGCAAAACTCGTGAATGGCCAAGCCAAGAGAGAAAACTCTTTCGCACTTTTTTTTCCCTTCGTTTTTCTAGCGGCGATTACCCTGCACTAAGACTTGAATCTGCGTGTGACGTTAAGCCGCAGAATTTTTAAAAAAGACCCATTCGGAGCCTGTATCCAGCCGGTGCTTTATGGATTCCTATCCAGTGTACAGCTCATCTGTGGATACAGCCTCCAATTTACTGTACAGCACTTTTTTTTAAAAAGACGGACTGACCCACTACTGGAGTCCTAAGCACTAAAACCATAGAGATCGTGTGGATCAAAAGTTTATTGCAAATCTATCAAAACTTTAAAAAAAAAGACATCTATTAAAATAAATATATGACATTTAGGCTGTTTGTGATTTTTATTCTGTCCGGTTGTCTCTCATGCCTCATTCTCGTCTCTCATATTCCCGGATCGAATTCCAACTCAATCCTAGCAGCCGGGTATTTAGGGGTGGGAAGAGCAATGAGGATCACTATATTTCACCTCTGTAGAATAGCCTTTTGTAATGTTGGATAAACACTGCGTCTGGAGCACATATGTTTGTGGGGGTTCTGAGAATGCCTGTGGCCCAGTGTCCAGGGCAGAGAACGGAGGTGGCAAACTCCTCAGCAGTTTGGTCTTCAGCACGCAAAAAGCCAGAGGCGCAGACACGTCAGGGTTGCCAAGACACATTCCTTGCACTTTTAAATTTACAAAGGTACAAAGGACCTTTATTATCACATACACCAATTGTTGTAGTGAGATTTGACTTGCCATCGCAGCACACAGATAAAGATGGGACACAACATTAAAGAATTTAACAATAAACATAAAAGCAACCCCCCCCACATTGGTTCCCACTGTGAGGGAAGGCACAAAGTCCAGTCCCCATCCTCTTGTCCACCCCTAGTCGGGCCTATTGAGGCCTTCACGGAGGCCCGATGTTCCAGGCCTTTCCTCGCCTGGTGATGGTGCTCCGGCGTCGGGAGAAGCCTCTCAGCGGCTTGGGACACCTGGAACGGCCGCCTCCTTACCGGAGACCCCCTGGCCTCCGAAAGCCGACGGGCCGCGCCGGATGGAGCTCCACCACGTAAAGTTCAGCGCCGCCGCCTACTGCCCCGCCATGTTTTTTGTCGGCGGTCTCCAGCTCACCGGAGTTCCAGCGCGGCGACCCAGGCCGCTCCAGCGCTGCGCCGCCGCCAAAGCCGAGGTTTCCGGCCGGCCCCATCGGGGAACGCCGCTCCAGGCCCGCTGGTAGTCCGCGAGGACGGGCCGAAGATGCAGCCCGGAGAAAAGCTGCCCCTCCAAACAGGTAGGGACCAGGAAAAGCAGTTTCCCCCTTCCCCCCCCCCCTCACATAAAAAAGAATAGACTCCAAACAAAACATTTTTTACACACTAAAAATAAAAGAAAGAAGTTGAAAGACAGCTGCTGGCTGGGCAGCCATATCCAACTGGACGGTGCCCTCCCAAGGTTAAAGTGACTTGGACAATTGTTATCTATAGTGGAAGGTGAGCAGCCCATGGAATTGTCCGCACATTGGAGACACCGTCTGCTTTGAAAGAGCTGCCTCGTTAAAGGATATCTCGGTGTCCAGCCTCGTTAAAGGATATCTAGGATCCAGCTGCAAAGTGTTTGCAGTATCATATTGGCATGATTTTGATGCTGTCTCTGACCAAACAGCTCGGTCAAGGCTCACGTGAACCACGAGGGAAAGAGAGGGCAAGTGAGAAGGCACTAAACGTTGGGAAAAGATAATTGGTGGGAGGGTTTTGCATGAGATCAGGTCTACGAAGCACGTAAGAATTTATTCTCTAAAGTAGACAGATAACAAGACAAAACACACACATTTGCGCAGCGGTAGAGTTGCTGCCTTACAGCGCCAGAAACCTGGGTTTGATCCCGACTACCGTTGCTGTCTGTGCGGAGTTTGTACGTTCTCCCTGGGACCGCGCGGGTTTTCTCCAGGTGCTCCGGTTTCCTCCCATACTCCAAAGACGTGCGGGTTTGCAGGTTAATTGGCTTCGGTAAAATTGTAGATTGTCCCTAGTGTGTGCAGGATAGTGTTAAAGTCCCACGGTACGAGCTCATTCCACGAGTTCTACTAAGTTTGCCCTGATTCGAACTCGGAGATTTACGGTAATGGCCGCTCGTCGGCACTCGGGGCTCTCGTGGACATTTTTCAACACGTTGAAAAATCTTCACCAGTCTTCCCGTGCTTACCTGCCGTTAGCGAGTCTTCCCGAGTACCTGCCGTTAGCGTTACGAGCCGCTAAGAGACGTCCCCGAGCTCCGACGTACCCGCTACGTTCATTCTCCGTGCTTACCACGAGTTTGATTTTTTTAAAACTCGGGAGAGCTCTTGGAATTAACTCATACCGTGGGACAGGGCTATTAGAGTACGGGCTGGGGTCGGTGTGAAGTTAGTGGGCCGAAGGGCCTGTTTCTACGCTATATACCTCTATATAATATATATATATATATATATGGTGAGGAGTGCCCCTACAGAGTTTTTGTCAGTTTTGACCATTAGGGAGACTGACAAAAACCTCCGGGATCCGCACGGAAACCTTGGGTGGGGCGCAAAGTCTCCAGAGGTTTCCGTTTGGGTTTCCTAAGTGGGACAGGGGCATTAACCTTTAGCAATCACTGATATTCTCGCGCCCCCCCCACCAGAAATTTGGCTCTCGACTGTAAACCAAAGGTGACACTGGTGCACTTTTTAGAAGTAAAGCATTCTCACTCCAGAGAACAGAATCTAGGTATGTTACAAAACGTACCTTGAGCAGCGCTGCAGTTCTGCCGCTCCCCATGTGCGTGACTTTGGCGCCTTTCAGAGGGGGACGGGCTTAAAGTGCGTTTTTCTGCAGACTGGGCAAATCGATCAATGTCGGGCAATTTCGTTGCGGAAGAAAAATCGCTCCGACATTTCATTAATGAAGGTATTTTTAAATTACACTAGATTATTTATTATCTTGAGTCATTTAAAAGTCACCTTCAAAAGCCATGAGCGCCGATAATGGGAAGGATTTTGCGTAGGGGAGTAAAAAAGGTAAATAGTTTATTTTTATATTAAAAGTTGGTTTTTATGGAGGCTTTAATAATATTTTCATGTTGCGAAATGGGGTCCAAAAAAAATGTATGAACCGGCTGTATTTTTCATACCGACTTCACAGCAAACTGCAACGTTCCAATCCACCGCATTCCACTAAAACCCACTCGCTAGTTGATTTAAATGGCCATTAATTTGCAGGCATTAAACACTAAATTCATTCCATTTGGCCCAGAAATTCATGAAAATGAGATTTAAAAATTATGTTATATTGTGGATTATTGTGTGAATGTTATCTGGACACTTAGGCAATTTTAAAAAAGTTTATCTTTTCTTAAGAAATGTATAGATGTTTAGATCTACTCATTGAATTTTGTAATTAGCTACAATTAGATAACTAACTAATTATATGCTTTAATTTCAGGTCATCCAAGTAAGATTGTTTCATATTTGTTTCAGAATGCTTTAATCTACAATAAGTGAAAATTTCATTGAGTTCTCTTAATTTTTAAGAAAGTTATGGGCTTTTAACTGTTCTAGATCACAGCTTTTGAGTTAAATCAATTGAAAGGCAATGGGGAACAAGATGCTAATTTCCGAGTATGAAAATGGTCATATCTTTCTTAATACTGAAGATATGAAAGTGAATTAGGTGTCAAATTAAACTTATTTTTATGCTTTATCTGATGGGATAAATTGCAGACTTGATTTTTAAAATCTCAAAATTTTGTAACATTGCTACAGAATCTATATGTCGCAGATCTTTGTGTAAATCTAGCATTACAGGTAGCTCATTTAAACTTTTAAAAAAATACAGCAGTGCTTTTGCGAATTCAATTTTGCCCTTGTGTATCTAACCTTTTGAGCAAAAGACTTGCTTGGGCCAATGCACCTTCAATCTGGATATCGGCTGGTAGTTTCATTTCCTTTATTAATATCTACATCACAGTCCAGTCCGTAGTTGTGGCTCCAATGCTGTTGCCACCCTGTCTCCACCAAACCAACAGCGCACTCAATAAGGCAGCCGATCGCCTTCTCTCTTGCCCTCACATTGACATTGCCAGAGTCCTTAATTCTCCTTTGGGTTCAAATGGCAAAGTGGTAGCCCAGTCGAATCTTCTGGAGATGATGCCGCCCCCTAAGTGATCCAGGAGTTCTTTGGTTAAGCCTTCTGGACGATTGTGGTCAAAACAGCCACACATTGAGTGTGGTAAATCTTGCTTGCAATTTCTTTTTTAAAAAAACAACCAACAGATATTTTATAAAAACAGATTGGAAAACTAAGCTTCACCAACCAAAGATATTGACAATAAAATAAGGCATCTTTTCTCCTGCACATTTTCAGAGTATTAAATATGTCTTTCCAAAAGTTGAAACAAATATTTTCAATGTTATAATTTGATGCACAGTTTTCCTTCGAGCATCGGGCTGGCCAAGAAAAGAACGGACGAGAGTTTATTTTTTTCTTTGCCTTTGGCTCCGCGCCTGTGGTCTCTTAGCTCATCTTCCGCCGTATGCATCTTCCCTGTCGCCGATCTGGCACGAAGCCTTGGTAGCAGACGCACCGATACGAGCCCATAGTGTTCACGCACACCGCGTTCTTGCAGAGGGATCCCTTGTGATGTCGCTCCCGGCATTCGTTGACATCTGCGGGCAGAGAGCGATGATTAAGGCTTTGGGCACCAGAGGTATTCATAGCAAAAGGATTTGAGTATAGGAGCAGGGAGGTTCTACTTCAGTTGTATAGGGTCTTGGTGAGGCCACACCTGGAGTATCGCGTACAGTTCTGGTCTCCAAATCTGAGGAAGGACATTCTTGCCATAGAGGGAGTGCAGAGAAGGTTCACCAGACTGATTCCTGGGATGTCAGGACTGTCTTATGAACAAAGACTGCATAGACTCGGTTTATACTCTCTAGAATTTAGGAGATCGAGAGGGGATCTTATAGAAACTTACAAAATCCTTAAGGGGTTGGACAGGCTAGATGCAGGAAGATTGTTCCCAATGTTGGGGAGGTCCAGGACAAGGGGTCACAGTTTAAGGATAAGGGGGAAATCCTTTAGGACCGAGATGAGAAGGACTTTTTTCACACAGAGAGTGGTGGGTCTCTGGAACTCTCTGCCACAGAGGGTAGTTGAGGCCAGTTCATTGGCTATATTTAAGAGGGAGTTAGATGTGGCCCTTGTGGCTAAGGGGATCAGGGGGTATGGAGAGAAGGCAGGGACGGGATACTGAGTTGGATGATCAGCCGTGATCATATTGAATGGCGGTGCAGGCTCGAAGGGCCGAATGGCCTACTCCTGCACCTAATTTCTATGTTTCTATGTATGAACATTGACTTCAAGTTCAACAATGCCCCTGTCCCACTTAGGAAACCTGAACGCAAACCTCTGGGGACTTTGCACCCCCACCCAAGGTTTCCGTGCGGTTCCCGGAGGTTTTTGTCCTCCGGCAACCACCTTCAACTAGCATCGCAACCGGCTTCGACTAAAAAAATTACCGATTTTAAAAATGGAAACCACTTTCGACCATTAGGGAGACTGACAAAAACCTCCGGGAACCGCACGGAAACCTTGATTTATCGCAGTCGCTGCCTCAAAAAGGCCGGCAGCATCATCAACGACCCACACCATCCTGGCCACACACTCATCTCCCCGCTACCTTCAGGTAGAAGGTACAGGAGCCTGAAGACTGCAACATCCAGGTTCAGGAATAGCTACATCCCCACAGCCATCAGGCTATTAAACTCGGCTCGGACAAAACTCCTGAACATTAATAGACCATTGTGTTAAAGAAGGAACTGCAGATGCTGGAGAATCGAGGGTTACACAAAAAGCTGGAGAAACTCAGCGGGTGCAGCAGCATCTAAGGAGCGAAGGAGATAGGCGACGTTTCGGGTCGCGACCCTTCTTCAGATTAATAGACCATTATCTGTTATTTGCACTTGATCAGTTTATTTATTCATGTGTGTATATATTTATATAATGGTATATGGACACACTGATCCGTTCTGTAGTCAATGCCGTCTATGTTCTGTTGTGCTGAAGCAAAGCAAGAATTTAATTGTCCTATCAGGGACACACGACAATAAACTCTCTTGAATCTTGAATCAGTCTGAAGAAGGGTCTCGACCCAAAACGTCGCCCATTCCTTCTCTCCAGAGATGCTGCCTGTCCCGCTGTGATAGTCCAGCATTCTCTCCCTCAAGGCACCCGTGTTATGAGTCGCCGGGCTTTATACTGTACCTACCTCGACACTTTCCACTGCTGTCCAGCTGGAAGCCCTTGTAGCAGTCGCACCTACGCCCTCGCGCACAGCGGCCGTGCCAGCAGGAACACTCGTCAGAGTCGGAGGAGGAGCTGTTATCTGCACATTGGAACAATTTAAACACGAGCATTGAGTATAGACGTTGGGACGTCAAGTTGCAGTTGTGTAAAACGCCTGTCCCACCAGCAAGCGTTTGCATGCGTCTAGCGCGACCAAACTTGCCGCGCGGGGCCGGTCCCGGTCCCAATTCGAGCCGCGGAGGCGTATGGAGTTGTGCGGGGCTGGTCCCGACATCATACTCACCAATCAGCTGGGCAGGAAGCGGGCCGACCATATTTGGACGTTGGCGGTGACGTCATCGTGTAATGGCACACGCTAGGCGTACGACGTTGAGACGTTGCGCACGTCCTCAATGCGGCTGCAGGCCGACAGGCCGTTGGCGCGCGGGATTTTTGGACAGTGTCAGTTTTCCGGAGCCCCGCGCGATGTCGGGACCAGCCCCACTCAACTCCACCAATTCTGCTGGAAGATCATTCCACACAGCCACCACTCTCTGAGTAAAGAAGTTCCCCCTCCTGTTACCCCTAAACTTCTGTCCCTTAATTCTCATGTCATGTCCTCTTGTTTGAATCTTCCCTACCCTCAATGGGAAAAGCTTATCCAAGTCAACTCTGTCTATCCCTTTCATCATTTTAAAGACCTCAATCAAGTCCCCCCTTAACCTTCTGCGCTCTAAAAAATAAAGACCTCCCCTTTATTCTAAGACTGTGTGGCCACTGGTTCTGGACTCGCCCAACATTGGGAACATTTTTCCTGCATCTAGCTTGTCCAGTCCTTTTATAATTGTATATGTTTCTATAAGATACCCCCCTCATCCTTCTAAACTCCAGTGAATACAAGCCTAGTCTTTTCAATCTTTCCTCATATGACAGTCCCGCCATCCCAGGGATCAATCTGGTGAACCTACACTGCACTGCCTCAATCACAAGGATGTCCTTCCTCAAATTAGGGGACCAAAACTGTACACAATACTCCATATGTGGTCTCACCAGAGCCCTGTACAACTGCAGAAGAACCTCTCTACTCCTATACTGAAATCCTCTTGTTATGAATCTTCTAAGACAGTGGCCCCTGGTTCTGGACTCGCCCAACATTGGGAACATTTTTCCTGCATCTAGCTTGTCCAGTCCTTTTATAACTGTATATGTTTCTGTAAGATCCCCCCCTCATCCTTCTAAACTCCAGTGAATACAAGCCTAGTCTTTTCAATCTTTCCTCATATGTCAAAAGTCAAACAAACTTTATTGTCATTTAGAAATACATCGATATATGCAGTTCCAAACGAAATTCCATTGCATTTGGCTCCCTGTGCAACACGATAATTAACAGAAGGATAAACATGGATAAAAGGATAAATAGACGATGGTGGCAGCCCATTACATGGCATTCAGGAGTCTGATGGCTCGTGGGAAGAAGCTGTTGCAGAACCTTGATGTTCTGCTCCTTATGCTGCGATATCTTTTGCCCGAGGGCAGCAGAGTGAACAGTCCGTGATGGAGATGTGTGGGGTCTTTGACAGTCCCGCCATCCCAGGGATCAATCTTGTACGTTTCAATCAGGTCCCCCCCTCAACCTTCTGAACTCCAGCGAGTAGAGTAAACCGCGAACCCCCCTCGTTCCTGGAATCTGGGAAGAAGAACCTTTTCTGCTCACCGTCGCTACTGTGCGATGTGTCCATCTGTTCCCTCCGGCTCCGATCCACCCCTCTGCCTGGGCGACGGCTAGGGACCCACCGGGTGCTGTTACACAAGTGGGGGAAGCTGACTGCAAAAGCACACAAAACACGCTTGCATTAGTGGATCGAGTTGCCGCCGCCCGCTGATCTTCCATCTGCCCCCCCCCCCCCCCGTCGACACCTCACGCTGCCTCGGCGAGACCACCAGCAAACCACAACGACCCGTCACACCCTCTCTTGGTGAAGGTGGACAAAAAATGCTGGAGAAACTCAGCGGGTGAGGCAGCATCTGTGGAGCAAAGGAAATAGGCGACGTTTCGGGCCGATTTGGGGATCTTATAGAAACATATAAAATTATAAAAGGACTGGACAAGCTAGATGAAGGAAAATATTCCCAATGTTGGGCGAGTCCAGAACCAGGGGCCACACAGTCTTAGAATAAAGGGGAGGTCATTTAAGACTGAGGTGATAAAAAACCTTTTCACCCAGAGAGTTGTGAATTTGTGGAATTCCCTGCCACAGAGGGCAGTGGAGGCCAAATCACTGGATGGATTTAAGAGAGAGTTGGATAGAGCTCTAGGGGCTGGTGGAGTCAAGGGATATGGGGAGAAGGCAGGCACGGGTTATTGATTGGGGACGATCAGCCATGATCACAATGAATGGCGATGCTGGCTCAAAGGGCCGAATGGCCTCCTCCTGCTCCTATTGTCTATGTTTCTTCAGACTGAAGTAAGTAAGTTTATTGGCCAAGTATTCACATACAAGGAATTTGCCTCGGTGCTCCGCCCACAAGTAACAACATGACGTACAGTGACAGTTACGAATGAGTCAGAAAACACAAAACATTAATAATAATAGAACATTAATGATAAAACACCATCGATCGAGCATGTGAACCAACAAAATACCAGATCAAAGAGAGGCTACAGATTTTTGGCTGTTGAGTAGAGCAACTACTGGTGGATAAAAACTGAAGAAGGGTCTCGACCCGAAACGTCGCCTATTTCCTTCGCTCCATAGATGCTGCCTCACCCGCTGAGTTCCTCCAGCATTTTTGTCGGCCATTTAGAACGGAGACGAGGAAACACTTTTTCTCACAGAGAGTTGTGAGTCTGTGGAATTCTCTGCCTCAGAGGGCGGTGGAGGCCGGTTCTCTGGATGCTTTCAAGAGAGAGCTAGATAGGGCTCTTAAAGATAGCGGAGTCAGGGGATATGGGGAGAAGGCAGGAACGGGGTACTGATTGGGGATGATCAGCCATGATCACATTGAATGGCGGTGCTGGCTCGAAGGGCCGAATGGCCTACTCCTGCACCTGTTGTCTATTGTCTAATACCAAAGACCCCACCACATCATCACCAGGTCCCAGAATTACCCCTTCATCAACTCCACCACCAGCATTATGTTACACAAAAAGCTGGAGAAACTCAGCGGGTGCAGCAGCACCTAAGGAGCGAAGGAGATAGGCGACGTTTCGGGTCGAGACCCTTCCTCAGACTATGTTTGTGTGGCTTTGCCTCTTTGCTAGTAAGTTGGATGTGAAGCTCTTTGGAACTCGTAGTTTAGTTTAGAGATAAAGTTCGGAAACAGGCCCTTCGGCCCACCGAGTCTACGCCGGACGGCCAAATGGCCTCCTCCTGCACTCCTACTATTGTCTATTGTCTATTTTGAAGTTTTGGGTCAAAAGTCAAAAGAGTTTATTGTCAATGAAAATCTTTCTTTGCATCGCACAACAGAACATAGACGGCATTGACGACAATTCTATACATAAATACACCCATGAATTAATAAATTAATAAAGTGCAAATAACAGATGGAGGGATATTAATGTTCAGAGTTTTGTCCGAGCCAGGTTTAATAGCTGATGGCTGTGGGGAAGTAGCTATTCCTGAACCTGGACGCTGCAGTCTTCAGGCTCCTGGACCTTCTACCTGAAGGTAGCGGGGAGATGAGTGTGTGGCCCGGATGGTGTGGGTCCTTGATGATGCTGCCGGCCGTTTTGAGGCAGCGACTGCGATAGATCCCCTCGATGGTGGGGAGGTCAGAGCCGAGACCCTCATCTGACCGGCACAGCAAGGATCGATTTTAGTTCCGTTTAGTTTATTGTCACGTGCACCGCTCGGCGTCTCGAAAGTAAAACCAAAACGGAACGACGGAGGTTTGGGGTTTATCGAACCGCTGCTCACCTGACATCCTGGTGGGGCAGATGTGGCATTCCAGCCCCCAGGCCTGGCCATGTTGGCAGCAGCACTCTGCGAAGGTGATCTGGTAGCCGATGGGGTGGCTGCACGTGAAGTCGTTGTCAACTTTCTTCCAGCAGAGGTCCCGGTCCATTTCCGGCCGTTCTGAGTTTGCGACAGGGGGAGAGAGAAGTCACGGGGGGGGGGTTCGGGTCACCCAGCACAGAAACAGACCCTCCCCCCCCCCAACAAGATGCCCCCTCCGACACCCGTCCCACCTGCCCGCATCTCAACCTTCCCTTGTAAAAATCAAGCCACATTTATTCCTATAGCACATTTAAAAAACAACTTGACCAAGTGCTTTACATTTGTTATAAGAGTAGTATACACAAGCAGGCTACATACATGTAGACAAATAGCCCTTGCTCAGAGGACATCAGGAAAGGCTTGGGAGGACAGATACGTTTTTTAGACTAGACTTAAAGGAGTCGATGGAGGGGGCGGTTCTGTTGCCGTTCCACAGTCTAGGAGCTGCAACCGCAAAGGCTCGGTCGGTCGCCCCACAGCGTTAAGGGCCTGTCCCACCAGCATCCGACTCCATGCGGTGAGCGCGGTCATACTAGAAGCGGGGGCCGCGCGGAGGTCGGATGATCCCTGTACAGGGCCGTTCCCACCAGCATGCGCCTGCATGCGGCAAGCGCGACCAAACCGGCAGCGGGGGCCGCGCGGAGGTCGGGTGAGTGGCGCAACGCGGCGCAAAGTGAGGCGAACTTGGAGCAAAGTCTGAAAGGTGAGTTCGCCAGGACAGAGAGGGGCACACAGAGAGGGGCACAGAGGCACACACACACAGAGGGCCACGGAGCCACACACACAGAGGGTCACGGAGGCACCTACAGATAGGTTCACGGAGGCACGACGTCGAGGCGGTGTGTAATGCGTCGAGGCGACTGCGAGCCGACAAACCGTTGGCGCGCGGAATTTTTGAACACGGTCAGTTTTTCGGAGCCCCGCGCGATGTCGGGACGAACTCCGCACAATTCCGGCGATTGAAGTGGGACCGGCCCCGCGACGCCGGACGGCTCAAGCGACCACGTTAGGTCGCGCTCATCGCATGGAGTTGCACGCTGGTGGGACAGGCCCTTAAGCCTAGACCGCGGGATGTTCAGCAACCCCAAGTCGGCCGATCTGAGGGACCTGGAGGTTGGTGCGTTGGGTGAGCAGACTTGTGATGCAGGTGGGTGTGAGCCCGTTGAGGGCTTTGTAGACATAGAGGAGGATCCTGAAATCTATTCGGAACCGCACAGGGAGCCAGTGGGGAGAGGCCCGGATCGGGGCGATACTTCACCCTGTCACCTATTGAAACGTCACCTATTCCTCCGCTCCATGTTTGTCCAGTTTTCATGGACATTCGGACAGGTACAGGGTTAAGGGCCAGTCCCACTTTCGCAACCTGGATCTTAAAGAAACTTACAAAATTCTTAAGGGGTTGGACAGGCTAGATGCAGGAAGATTGTTCCCGATGTTGGGGAGGTCCAGGACAAGGGGTCACAGTTTAAGGATAAGGGGGAAATCTTTTAGGACCGAGATGAGAAAATCATTTTTCACACAGAGAGTGGTGAATCTGTGGAATTCTCTGCCACAGAGGGTAGTTGAGGCCAGTTCATTGGCTATATTTAATAGGGAGTTAGATGTGGCCCTTGCAGCTAAAGGGATCAGGGGGTATGGAGAGAAGGCAGGTACGGGATACTGAGTTGGATGATCAGCCATGATCACATTGAATGGCGGTGCAGGCTCGAAGGGCCGAATGGCCTACTCCTGCACCTATTGTCTATGTTTCTATGACCTAATCCCACGACCTCTGCCGATTTTGCCCTTGACTCATACTCACAGCGTGGTCATCACGAGGTCGTGGGAGGTTGTAGGTAGGTCGTAGGTTAACATAGAAACATAGACAATAGGTGCAGGAGTAGAGGCCATTCGGCCCTTCGAGCCTGCACCTATGATCATCCAACTCAGTATCCCGTACCTGCCTTCTCTCCATACCCCCTGGTCCCTTTAGCCACAAGGGCCACATCTAACTCCCTCTTAAATATAGCCAATGAACTGGCCTCAACTACCTATTTAGTACTCGTGGCATCAAGCAGGTCGGGGCGTTTTTTTCTAGCCTGATGAAAAATGTCCATGAGTAAAAAAGGTGGTGAAATAGGCAACGTTTCGGGCCGAAACCCTTCTTCAGCCCGAAACGTCGCCTATTTCCTTCGCTCCATAGATGCTGCCTCACCCGCTGAGTTCCTCCAGCATTTTTGTCTACCTTTGATTTTTCCAGCATCTGCAGTTCCTTCTTAAACACAAATGTCCTTCAAAGGTCACTTTCTATTGTCCAATCATCTAATCATTTTTTTTGAGGATGTAACTAGGAAAATGGACAAGGGAGAGCCAGTGGATGTAGTGTACCTGGACCTTCAGAAAGCATTTGATACCTTAGAATCACTAGTGGGAGAGTCTAGGACTAGAGGGCACAGCCTCAGAATTAAAGGGCGCACTTTTAGGAAGGAGATGAGGAGGAATTTCTTTCAGTCAGAGGGTGGTGAATCTGTGGAATTCTTTGCCACTGAAGGCTGCGGAGGCCACAAGTCCATGGATATTTTTAAGGCAGAGATAGATAGATAGATTCTTGATTAGTGCGGGTGTCAGGGGTTATGGGGAGAAGACAGGACAATGGGGTCGAGAAGGAAGGACAGATCAGCCCTGATTGAATGGAGGAGTAGAATTGATGGGCCGAATGGCCTAATTCTACTCCTATCAGTTATGAACAAGAACACAGTAGATTCGCTGTGATCGAATGGCGGAGCAGACTCAATGGGCCATATATAACCATACAACCATATAACAATTACAGCACGGAAACAGGCCTTCTCGGCCCTTCCAGTCCGTGCCGACCATTTATTTTCCCCTGGTCCCATCTACCTGCACACAGACCATACCCCTCCATTCCCTTCCCGTCCATATACCTATCCACTTTACTTTTAAATGTTAAAATCGATCCTGCCTCCACCACTTCTGCTGGAAGATCATTCCACACAGCCACCACTCTCTGAGTAAAGAAGTTCCCCCTCATGTTACCCCTAAACTTCTGTCCCTTAATTCTCATGTCATGCCCTCTTGTTTGAATCTTCCCTACCCTCAATGGGAAAAGCTTATCCACGTCAACTCTGTCTATCCCTCTCATCATTTTAAAGACCTCAATCAAGTCCCCCCTTAACCTTCTGCGCTCCAAAGAATAAAGACCTAACTTGTTCAACCTTTCTCTGTAACTTAGTTGCTGGAACCCAGGCAACATTCTAGTAAATCTCCTCTGTACTCTCTCTATTTTGGCCTAATTAGGCAATAGACAATAGGTGCAGGAGGAGGCCATTCAGCCCTTCGAGCCAGCACCGCCATTCAATGTGATCACGGCTGATCATACCCAATCAGTACCCCGTTCCTGCCTTCCCCCCATATCCCCTGACTCCAATATCTTTAAGAGCCCTATCTAGCTCTCTCTTGAAAGTATCCAGAGAACCGGCCTCCACCGCCCTCTGAGGCAGAGAATTCTACAGACTCACCACTCTCTGTGAGAAAAAGTGTTTCCTCGTCTCCGTTCTAAATGGCCGACCCCTTATTCTTAAACTGTGTGTGTGGCCCCTGGTTCAGACCTATGATCATGGCTGATCACCCATCGCAAGTTCACAAGTTACAGGAGTAGGATCAGGCCATTCGGCCCGTCGTGTCTACTCTGCCGTCCGTTTGTCTCATGTGGTACAGCTGTATGACATGAGATACCACGTTGACCATCCAAGATGGCGGTGGCGTGTGCGTGGGGAAGGGGCGCGGCTCGTACCGCTGGGGACCGTGGGCTGCACGCAGCGTCTCTTCGCCGTGTCGAAGGTCATCGGCAGCACGCAGGCGCAGGTGAAGGACCCCTTGGTGTTGATACAGCGGGCGTTGGGGCAGCTCTGCGTGTCCTGGCACTCGTCCACGTCTGCGGAGGCAGAGAATAACTTACAACACGCCATCATACCAACATAGAAAGCACGGAAAATAGCTGCAGGAGTAGGCCATTCGGCCCGTCATTCAATACAATCATGACTGATCATCCCCAATCTGTACCCCGTTCCTGCTTTCTCCCCATATCCCTTGATTCTGTTATCCCTTCAAATTCTAGCTTGTGCCCCTGTCCCACTTAGGAAACCTGAACGGAAACCTCTGGAGACTTTGCGCCCCCACCCAAGGTTTCCGTGCGGTTCCCGGAGGTTTTTTGTCCTCCGGCAACCACCTTCAACTAGCATCGCAACTGGCTTCGACTGAAAAAATGACCGATTTTTAAAACGGAAACCACTTTCGACCATTAGGGAGACTGACGAAAACCTCCGGGAACCGCACGGAAACCTTGGGTGGGGCGCAAAGTCTCCAGAGGTTTCCGATCAGGTTTCCTAAGTGGGACAGGGGCATAACTCTCTCTTGAAAACATCCAGTGAATCGGCCTCCACTGCCCTCTGTGGCAGGAAATTCCACAGATTCACAACTCTCTGGGCGAAAAAGTTTTTCCTCATCTCAGTCCTAAATGGCCGACCCCTTATTCTTGAACTGTGTGACCCCTGGTTCTGGACTCCCCCAACATCGGGAATTTTCCTGCACCTAGCCTGTCCAATCCTTTAAGAATTTGATATGTTTCAATAAGATTCCCTCTCATCCTTCTAAATCCCAGTGAGTACAAGCCCAGTCGATCCATTCTTTCATCATATGACAGTCCCGCCATCCCGGGAATTAACCTGGTGAACCTACGCTGCATTCCCTCAATAGCAAGGATGTCCTTCCTCTAATTAGGAGACCAAAAATGCACACAGTATTCCAGTTGCTGTCTCACCAGAGCCCTGTACAACTGCAGAAGAACCTCTTTGCTCCTGTACTGAAATCCTCTTGTTATGAAGGCCAACGTTCCATTAGCTTTCTTCACTGCCTGCTGTACCTGCACGCCAACTTTCAGTGACCGGTGTACAAGGACACCCAGGTCTCGCTGCACCTCCCCTTCTCCTAATCTGACACCATTCAGATAATAATCTGCCTTCCTGTTCTTGCCACCAAAGTGGATAACCTCACATTTGTCCACATTATACCGCATCTGCCCGCTCACCCAACCTATCCAAGTCACCCTGCAGCCTCATAGCATCCTCCTCGTGGCTCACACTGCCGAATGGCCTAATTCTACTCCTATGACCCAATTATATCCTCTGGCGACTCGTTCCATACACCCACCACCTCAACTTTGTGTGAAAAAAATCACCCCTCAGATTCCTATTAAAATTGTTTCCCCTTTCACCTTCGACCTGTGCCCTCTGGTCCTCGACACCCCTACCTTGGGCAAGAGGCACTGTGCGCGCGTCTAGTACCCGATCTACTCCTCCCTATAACAATTACAGCACGGAAACAGGCCATCTCGGCCCTTCTAGCCTGTGCCGAACACTTCCTCTCACCTAGTCCCATCTACCTGCACTCAGACCATACCCCTCCATTCCATCCCGTCCATATACCTATCCAATTTATTTTTAAACGATAAAATCGATCCTGCATCCACCACTTCCACTGGAAGCTCATTCCACACAGCCACCACTCTCTGAGTAAAGAAGTTCCCCCTCATGTTCCCCCTAAACTTCTGTCCCTCAATTCTCAAATCATGTCCTCTTGTTTGAATCTTCCCTACCCTCAATGGGAAAAGCTTATCCACGTCAACTCTGTCTATCCCTCTCATCATTTTAAAGACCTCAATCAAGTCCCCCCTTAACCTTCTGCGCTCCAAAGAATAAAGACCCTGAGTCTTCTAGAAACATAGAAACATAGAAATTAGGTGCAGGAGTAGAGGCCATTCGGCCCTTCGAGCCTGCACCGCCATTCAATATGATCATGGCTGATCATCCAACTCAGTATCCCGTACCTGCCTTCTCTCCATACCCCCTGATCCCCTTTAGCCACAAGGGCCACATCTAACTCCCTCTTAAATATAGCCAATGAACTGGCCTCAACTACCCTCTGTGGCAGAGAGTTCCAGAGACTCACCACTCTCTGTGTGAAAAAAGTCCTTCTCATCTCGGTCCTAAAGGATTTCCCCCTTATTCTTAAGCTGTGACCCCTTGTCCTGGACCTCCCCAAATCTACATGTTCTAATCTACATGTTCCGCGATCACCATTCCCTTTGTCTTGTTTTCACACCTGGCTCTTCCATATCTCTGTATCTCCCTCTCAGTCTGAGTCAGTCAGATTCTGGGGAGGGGTCTCGACCCGGAACATCGGCCACTCCTTCTCCCCAGAGATGCTGCCCGACCTAACTTGTTAAACGTGGAGGAGAGAAGGCGGCACTCACCCAGACACTGGAGGAGCGAGCCATCGTAGTAGTAGCCTTGCTTGCAGTAGCACTCGAAGCCGGGCTGTGTGTTCATGCACACGCCCTCTTTGCAGATCTCCTGGCCGAAGAGCGTGCATTCGTCGATGTCTGGGGGGGGGGGGAGGGAAGCGGAGAGAGAGAGAGAGAGAGAGAGGGAGAGAAGAACTGGGTTAGCTCCAGCGGGCTACACCGCCACCTCCATGGAGGCAGCAAACTCCTCGAGTACCTGAATCAGTTAAAGAATCATAAACTTGAGCCTGAGGTCGAATCTACTATCGAACACAAGGTGGACAAGTCCCGCCAAATGGATTGGAACAGCGAGACCCGTTTAGGCAGGAAGGGGGCCCGAGCTATCGAGACACGTTGAGCGGGCTAGGACTCTCTTCTCAGGAGTAAGTAAGTAAGTTTATTGGCCAAGTGTTCACATACAAGGAATTTGCCTTGGTGCTCCACCCACAAGTAACAACATGACATTCAGTAGCAGTTACGAATGACTCAGAAAACACTAAACATTAATGATAAAACACCATTGATCAACTGATCACCATTGATCGAGCGCAGGGGAGCGAGGCTGTCAGGGAGCATGGGGTTCGGAGGGAGAGATAGATCAGCCATGATTGAATGGCGGGGGCAGACTTGATGGGCCGAATGGCCTACTTCTACTCTCTATTCCCTCTCAACTTGTGACGGGGTGATGTTATAGAGGCGGGCAACATCATGAGAGGAATAGACCGGGTGGATGCAACCTCTCCCTCCGGCGCCCTGCCCTTGGTGGGGTGGGGAAGATTGCAGCCTTCACGGGGTCCGCCCTGTTTCGACTAATGCAATCAGCTCGACACAGTGCACAAACGGAAGATCAAACAGAACAAGTTGTTCCTACAACTTTAGGCCGTTAACCCTTAACCCTGTACCTGTCCAAATGCCCTTGAAAGCTGGACAAAAATGGAGCGAAGGAATAGGTGACGTCTCAGCCTCAGCGGTTGAACTATTAACTCTTAACTCTTTTTTTCGTTTAAAAAGAAAAACCAGGCCAAAGACGGTACTGGAGCAAACAGTAGGCCCCAACCACACATACCTACCTCTGTACGCTGGCAATCCCATGCTGAATGTCATATCGTTGTTCACGAGGTAACCCGTCCCGTCTGGACACAGGGAGTGAAACTCGGCTGAAAGAAGAGAACCGTTTAGTTTTGTTTCGATGGCGGGCGGTGGCGCAGCGGTAGAGTTGCCGCCGTAAGGCCCTGTCCCACGTACGTGTGCCAGGCACGCAAATTACGCAACCTCATTGTGGCATTGAGGTGCACTGCATCGCGGGGCTGGTCGCATTGAGAAGCGCGGAGGGGCACGGAGTTGTGCGCGAGATCGCGCGGCGCCCTGAAATTTTGTAGCGAATGAAATCTTCGCACGCCACCGGGCTGTCGCGTAACTGACGGCCAAAGTGGGACACCCTGGCGCGACGCAACGTCTCACCTCCAACAGCAGCAGAAGCAGGCAAACGATCGCCGGGCTCGGCCTGGGGCTCACGGCCGTTGCGATCCGGATCCGCCCCCACTTCTACTCCCAGAGCGGGGCCAAGAAAATCGAAGATAGACATAAAATGCCGGAGTAACTCAGCGGGACCGGCAGCATCTTTGGAGAGAAGGAACGGGAGACCCTTCTTTCTGTCTGAAGAAGGGCCTCGACCCGAAACATCACACATTCCTTCTCTCCAGAGATGCTGCCAGTCCCGCTGAGTTACTCCGGCATTTTGTGTCCATCTTCAAATGATGTCACGTGCTCCAGACGGCTGTGCGGGCGCATGAAGTCGCGCGGGACCGCCGCGCCTCAACGCGACCACGAGGTGGCGTAATTAGCGTGCCAAGGACACGTAACTGGGACGTTCTCCCCGTGACCTGTATCGGATTTCACCGGGACCTCCAGTCTGTCCCACGCTCCAGAGATAAACGCGTTTGTTTGTGGGTTCAATCTGCCTCTTGTAAAACTGCACGTTGTCCCTCGGGGTGCGTAGGTGTGCGGGGATCGCTGGTCGGCGCGGACTCGGTTGGGCCGAAGGGCCTGTTTCCGCGCTGAATCTCCAAACTAAACCAGGCAGAGTGTGGAAACTCCGGTCCACCGAGTCCGTGCCGACCAGCGATCCCCGCACACTAACACTATCCTACACACACTAGGGACAATTTTTACTTTGATAACAAGCCAACTAACCTACAAACCCGCACGTCTTTGGAGTGTGGGAGGAGACCGGAGATAGAAACATAGAAAATGGTTGCAGGGCCTTCGAGCCTGCACCGCCATTCAATATGATCATGGCTGATCATCCAACTCAGTATCCAGTACCTGCCTTCTCTCCATACCCTCTGATCCCCTTAGCCACAAGGGCCACATCTAACTCCCTCTTAAATATAGCCAATGAACTGGCCTCAACTACCCTCTGTGGCAGAGAGTTCCAGAGACTCACCACTCTCTGTGTGAAAAAAGTCCTTCTCATCTCGGTTCTAAAGGATTTCCCCCTTATCCTTAAACTGTGACCCCTTGTCCTGGACCTCCCCAACATCGGGAACAATCTTCCTGCATCTAGCCTGTCCAACCCCTTGAGAATTTTGTACGTTTCTATAAGATCTCCTCTCAATCTCCTAAATTCTAGAGAGTATAAACCGAGTCTATGCAGTCTTTGTTCATAAGACAGTCCTGACATCCCAGGAATCAGTCTGGTGAACCTTCTCTGCACTCCCTCTATGGCAATAATGTCCTTCCTCAGATTTGGAGACCAGAACTGTACGCAATACTCTAGGTGTGGTCTCACCAAGACCCTGTACAACTGCAGTAGAACCTCCCTGCTCCTATACTCAAATCCTTCTAGCGAGTACAAGATTCTAGCGAGTACAAGATCCCGCAGAAAACGCACATGGGTCACGGGGAGAGCGTACAAACACGGTACAGCCCGCGGTCAGGCTTGAAACTGGGCCTGCAGCGGGCCCTACCCGCCGCGGCAACGGTTGGCGAAGTCGCTGGGCGGTGAACGTACCCGTGCTGTGGACGGGGCAAGGGTAGATCTCGCAGAGGTCGCCCCAGCCCGCCCCCAGTGAGCAGCAGCATTCCTCCTTGGTGATGTTGGCCGCCAGGACGCTGTCGCAGAATATCGGGTCGTCGAGGCTGAGGTAACACTCTTTCTTCCCTTCGGGCCTCTCCGGTTCTGAGGGGGGTGGGGGGGGGGAAAGGGAGAGAGGAAAACAAAATGGCGGTTCACTGGGGAAACACACACACACACACACACACACGAAGGCCGTCACAGGCCTCTCTTAGCCTGGGGTAAATTTGGGATAAATCTTAAATTTGGCACAACTCTTAAGATCTGAACGTCGCCTATTTCCCTCGCTCCACAGACGCTGCCTCACCCGCTGAGTTTCTCCAGCACTTCTGTCTACCTTCAATTTTCCAGCATCTGCAGTTCCTTCTTAAACTCTTAAGTGATTCAGGTGGGCAGCCCCCAAAATATCTTAAATACCTTAAAATGGCCGCCACGGCCTTCCGTGGCAAAGAATTCCCCGCCTTCTAACTAAAGAAATTCCTCCTCATCTCCTTACTCTTACTTCTTAAACATATAAGATTGTTAAGGGTTTGGACACGCTAGAGGCAGGAAACATGTTCCCGATGTTGGGGGAGTCCAGAACCAGGGGCCACACACACACAGTTTAAGAATAAGGGGTCGGCCATTTAGAATGGGGACGAGGAAACACTTTTTCTCACAGAGAGTTGTGAGTCTGTGGAATTCTCTGCCTCAGAGGGCGGTGGAGGCCGGTTCTCTGGATGCTTTCAAGAGAGAGCTGGATAGGGCTCTTAACGATAGCGGAGTCAGGGGATATGGGGAGAAGGCAGGAACGGGGTACTGATTGAGGATGATCAGCCACGATCACATTGAATGGCGGTGCTGGCTCGAAGGGCCGAATGGCCTCCTCCTGCACCTATTGCCTATTGTCTATTTACTAAAAGAACGGCCTTTAATTCTGAGGCTGCGTCCTCTAGTCCTAGACTCTCCCACCAGTGGAAACATCCTCTCCACATCCACTCTATCCAGGCCTTTCACTATTCAGTAAGTTCCCCCTCATACTTCTAAACTCCAGTGAGTACAGGCCCAGTGCCTCGTTCTCGTGAACCTCCTCTGGACCCTCTCCAGGTCTCAGCCAGCACATCTTTCCTCAGACATGGGGCCAAAAATTGCTCACAATTTTCCAAATGTGGCCTGACCTGTTGCTGGAATGTGCTGTGAATAAGCTTGTTTGCTATAAGCCGGTGATCACCGCTCAGTCATCTACCCCTGCCTCCCCCCTCGCGAGCGGGCCTACCTTCACACGTGGAGCCATCCGGGGACAGGGTAAAGCCGGTGTCGCAGACGCAGGTGTAGGAGCCGTCCAGGTTCTTGCAGATGCCGTAGGGGCCGCACAGCGAGCGGTTGAGGGCGCACTCGTTGATGTCTGACGGGAAGAACAGAGGGTTTCAGCGGACCCTAGAGAGCGGAGACGGGCGTCATAGAGCTCGAAACCCAAGCAGGGCCCGAAACCCCAGTAGTGCCCAAAACCCCAGTAGGGCCTGAAACCCCAGCAGGGCCCAAAACCCCAGTAGGGCCTAAAACCCCAGCAGGGCCCGAAACCCCAGTAGGGCCCGAAACCCCAGTAGAGTCCGAAACCCCAGTAGGGCCCGAAACCCCAGTAGGGCCTAAAACCCCAGTAGGGCCCGAAACCCCAGTAGGGCCCGAAACTCCAGTAGGGCCAAAAACCCCAGTAGGGCCCAAAACCCCAGTAGGGCCCAAAACGCCAGTAGGGCCCAAAACGCCAGTAGGGCCCAAAACCCCAGTAGGGCCCGAAACCCCAGTAGGGCCCGAAACCCCAGTAGGGCCCGAAACCCCAGTAGGGCCCGAAACCCCAGTAGGGCCTAAAACCCCAGTAGGGCCTAAAACCCCAGTAGGGCCCGAAACCCCAGTAGGGCCTAAAACCCCAGTAGGGCCCAAAACGCCAGTAGGGCCCAAAACCCCAGCAGGGCCCGAAACCCCAGTAGGGCTCGAAACTCCAGCAGAGGATGGGGGAAGCAGTCCGCAGAGTGTTACAGTGAGGGGTGTATCAGTGTTACGGTGTGGGGTGTACCTAGGGTCGCCAACTTTCTCGCTCCTAAATAAGGGACAAAAGGTCAAAATACGGGACAAATCCCCGACGGCAATTCTTCGACCGACTGGGCCGTGTCTGGGTGAACGATGAGTTGGCCCCGGGTGCTGGACTGCACACAAAGCCCAGCCGGCGGGCCAGCTGAGGAGTTTTGGCCTCAGGGGGCCGCGCGCAAAGTCCGTCGCCCCGTCCAACTCGTGAACGGCCGTGAGAAGGAGGGGTGGTGGTGGTGTTGGCGGTAAGCGAAGGTCCGAAGGTCGGACAGCTGGCCGGGCTGCCGACCGACCGACGGGGTCACGGGCGAGGCGCTGCTGCTGCTGCTGCTGCACTCCACAGGATGCACTACGTCGGGACGGGTGAGGCGGGGTCCGACCAGACCCGAGTAGTAGCGGTCAAATACGGGACAAGGGCTAAACCAATTTAGCCCAAAATATACGGGATGTCGCGGCTAATACGGGACAGTTGGTGACCCTAAGTGCATCAGTGTTGCGGTGAGGGCTGTGGATTCTATCACTGCAGATCCATAACCGTGCGTGAACTCATCAGTCCCATCTCCTCCCCTCCCAACGCCCTCATCTTTGGACACCCCGTGCATAGGGGAGAGGGCGGGGGGGCTGAAGATGTCCTGGTGGGGTTTGCTCTTGGGCCTGTGTAAGCCGGCCATCCGCGGGTCACGGCGCCAGGCGGAAGACGGTTCTACTCGAGCCCCGTTTTCCGTGGTTACGTCCGCGCCCGGGTTGCGCTAGAACGGGAACACTCGCTATCCACGAGGGTCCGGGGGATTTCTGGGACCGCGGGTGGTGGGGGTAGAACGCTTCCTTACCAAGGATTGTAACGTAGTCGTTTAGTACTCGAATAATTTGATATTCAACAATATCTGTTTTATTTTGGATGATGATGGCGGTTTTGAATTTTGTTCTGAATTATCTAGTATTGTAAAATACTTGAATAAACCTATTTTTGATTTAATTTTCAGTGTATTTGATATTTAAGATATTTTGATATTTAAAGGCCGTGTCCCACTTTCCCGAGTTACTCACAAACTCTGCCGAGTTTCCCCCTTGATTCGAACTCGGGGAATGTCGGGGAATGTCAGTATCGAGTCTGTAGGAGCCCGGTGGAGTCCGTAAATATTTCGCTGCGGCTCGCAATGCCAGCCGTAGGAACTCGGGGCATCAGGTAAGACGGGACGTTTTTTCAACATGTCGAAAAATGTCCGCGAGTAAAAAAAATAGCCCCGAGTACCTACGATCGGCTATTACCGTACTGTCCCGATCCCGCTGTGCCAGTTCATTCCAAGAGCTCTCCCGAGTGTAAAAAAAAATCAAACTCGCGGTAAGCACGGAGAATGAACGTAGCGGGTACGTCGGAGCTCGGGGACGTCTCTTAGCGGCTCGTAACGCTAACGGCAGGTACTCGGGAAGACCCGCTAACGGCAGGCAAGCACGGGAAGAATGGTGAAGATTTTTCAACACGATGAAAAATGTCCACGAGAGCCCCGGGTACCGACGAGCGGCCATTACCGTAAATCTCCGACTTCGAATCAGGGCAAACTCGGGAGAACTCTTGGAATAAACTCGTACCGTGGGACAGGGGTTTAGTTCTCCGAGTTCAAATCAAGAAGAAAACTCAGGAGAGGTCGTGAGTAACTCGGGAAAGAGGGACAGGGCCTTTTGATTATTTGTTTTCTATTTTAAATATTATTCTCGTAAATAATCGATTTAAATTATTTTTCGGTTTAAAAAAATAAAATTGGTCCCCGCCGCTTCCGCCATTACCTTTACACTTTGGGCCGTCCATGAATTGGTATCCAGGGTGACACTGGCAGGTGTAGGATCCTGGTGTGTTTACACACTCGCCGTTCATACAAGCGTGAGCTAGCTCCTGGCACTCGTTGATGTCTGAGTGAAGGACAGATATTGGCATCGTGAGCGGGGGCTCCAAGATCGCTCGGCCACCGTTTCGGCTGAACACCTCCGCTCAGTCCGACCGAACCTACCCGATCTCCCGTTTGCTAACGGCGTTCAACTCCCCCTCCCACTTCCGCACACTCACCTTCCTGTCCCGGGCCTCCTCCGTTGTCAGAGTGAAGCCCAGCGTAAATTTGAGAAACAGTATTTCGCTCGGGCATCTCGCACCCCAGCGTTACCAACATTGACTTCTCTCGCGTCAGTTAGCCCCAGCATTCCCTCCAAGGGAACAAACAGCACTCTCCCGCCAAGGGTTGGAGCGGGACAGGGGTTCGAACTCCGCGCCCGTTCACCAGGAGGAGTGGGCGCCCTTACCACCTCCCGCAGCTGAGGAAATTCCGAGTCTCTCTGAGGATCCTTCAGTGCTTCTACTCTGTGGCTGTAGACATCATCTTGTCCGGAAACGTCACAATCAGGTATGGGAATTGTAGATGATATGTGTGTACACCTTTAAATATAGTGACATAACCACTTCTAACCACTCCCCTTATCATTCAGTATAACTGTGACCTTCCCGCCCTTGGCTCTCTCTCCCTCTCGCATCTGTGACAGACCACGTACGGCTAGGGCTGCAATGTATGTGTTTAATGAATAAAGTATTAGTAAAGACTCTAATTCTTTACGTGGTGTCAGAAGTGGGTTAAATGACAATGTTCCATCTACAGGAATTGCTCTGCCCAGGACAGGAAGGCTCTGCAGAAAGATGTGCGTTCGGCCGAACGCACTATGGGAACTACACTCACCCCCCCTGTGGGAACTATACACCAGGAGGTGCAAATCCAGAGCCAGCAACATTATGGGGGACCTCTTCCCCCCCCCCAGCAACGGACTGTTCCAGCTGCTACAGTCGGGCAAACGCCTCCGCTGTCACGCCGTGAAAACTGAGAGGATGAGACGGAGTTTTTTCCCACTGGCCGTACGGACGGTAAACTCTTATCTCAACAAGCGACTAATTTTCTGTCGTGTCGAGTCTTTGTAAAATCGCTGTTTTTTCCTCACAAATAAATATCTGTTTTGCAGTTTTTTTTCGCACAATCCGCGACCATCGCCACTTTTAATTTCACCGCACATCTCGTACGCGTGTGTGACGAATGAACGCGACGTGGATTGAACCGAGCGGCAGGCTCTCACCTTCACACAAGGTCTGCTGGCTGTTGAGGCGGTAACCGGCGTAGCAGCGGCATTGGAACGAGCCCTCGGTGTTCAGGCAGCGACCGTGGGCACAGAACCGGCCCTCGTTGCACTCGTTGATGTCTGAGGGGATGGGAAACACAAAGGCTGGTCAGAGCCTGGTGTGGATGAAGGAACTGCAGATGCTGGTTTGAACAGAAGGTGGGCTCCAAACGCTGGAGTAACTCAGCGGGACGGGCAGCGAGAGAAGGAATGGGCGACGTTTCGGGCAAAGATCCCACAGCGGAGCAAGATAGACCACTCCTGCTAAATGCAATGGCCTGACGTGTAGTACGCAACGGAGCGGAACGTGGGCCTTTACGTCGGCCATTTTAGTAACCCGACCCGACCCGCAGTGTAATCAACGTTGCGGGGGAACAGTTTGTGTTAATAAATTATAATTCTGAAAATGAGGAGAAGATTTTTACCAAAGAACTTTTATTTCTACGAGGATGTTTCCGTCTCCACACTCGTTATCTTTGCTCCGCTGTGACGGGATCTTTGGTGCGGAGACGGAAGCCGGTTACGGAAATGGTTCCCGAAAATCACCCATGACCGTACTACGCCTTTTTCGACGGGTGGACTATCTTGCTCGCTGTAGGATCTTTGGTTTTGGGTCTGAAGAAGGGCCTCGAGCCAGCACTGCCCCAATGTGATCAAGGCTATTGTATCGTGACGTATTGTATTGAAGAAGGGTCTCGACCCGAGACGTCACCCATTCCTTCTCTCCACAGATGCTGCCTGCCTGTCCCGCTGAGTTACTCCAGCACTTTGTGTCTAGCCTTGGTTTACACCTGCGTCTGCAGTTCCTTCATACCAATAGAAACATAGATACATAGAAATTAGGTGCAGGAGTAGGCCATTCGGCCCTTCGAGCCTGCACCGCCATTCAATATGATCATGGCTGATCATCCAACTCAGTATCCTGTACCTGCCTTCTCTCCATACCCTCTGATCCCCTTAGCCATGAGGGCCACATCTAACTCCCTCTTAAATATAGCCAATTAACTGGCCTCAACTACCCTCTGTGGCAGAGAATTCCACAGACTCACCACTCTCTGTGTGAAAAATGTTTTCCTCATCTCGGTCCTAAAGGAATTCCCCCTTATCCTTAGACTGTGTGACCCCTTGTCCTGGACTTCCCCAATATCGGGAACAATCTTCCTGCATCTAGCCTGTCCAACCCCTTAAGAATTTTGTAAGTCTCTATAAGATCCCCCCTCAATCTTCTAAATTCTAGCGAGTACTTAGCGCAAAAAGACAAAACTAATGTCTGAAGAAGGGTTTCGACCCGAAACGTCGCCTATTTCCTTCGCTCCATAGATGCTGCCTCACCCGCTGAGTTTCTCCAGCGTTTTTGCCTGCCGTAAACTAACGCCCACAAGTCTGTGTAATTCAAAGCTTATTTGTAGATCGTGTTTCATAGCCTGAAGGACCTGTCCCACTTGGCAATTTTTTTTGCATCACCTCTTCCCCGGCCATTGTGGGCTCCACCCTTCCTTGGACATCTGTCGCCTGCCTTTTCCTACGTCTAGTTCCCACCTCCCCCCTCCCACCCCTCCACGTTCAGTCAGAAGAAGTGTCCCCCCTTCCCCCCCCCGAAACGTCACCCATCCACGTTCTCCAGAGGTGCTGCCCGATGCCTAATGCCCCCCGTCCCACTTAGGAAACCTGAACGGAAACCTCTGGAGACTTTGCGCCCCCACCCAAGGTTTCCGTGCGGTTCCCGGAGGTTTCTGTCCTCCGGCAACCACCCTCAACTCGCATCGCAACCGGCTTCGACTAAAAAAATTACCGACTTTGAAAACGGAAACCACTTTCGACCATTAGGGAGACCGACGAAAACCTCCGGGAACCGCACGGAAACCTTGGGTGGGGGCGCAAAGTCTCCAGAGGTTTCCGTTCAGGTTTCCTAAGTGGGACAGGGGCATTAGAGCGCTTGCAGCACCGGAGACCCTGGTTCGATCCCGACCTCGGGTGCTGTCTGTACGGAGTTTGCACGTTCTCCCCGTGGATTTTCCCCGAGATCTTCGGTTTCCTCCCACACTCCAAAGACATGCAGGTTTACGGGTAAATTGGCTTGTTATAAATGTTTTAAAAAAAATTGTCCCTAGGATAGTGTTAAGTTCAGTTTAGTTTAGTTTGGAGATACAGCGCGGAAACAGGCCCTTCGGCCCACCGGGTCCGCGCCGACCAGCGATCCCCGCTCACTAACACTATCCTACACTCACTAGGGATATTTTACACACACACACACCAAGCCAATTAACCTACAAACCTGCACGTCTGTGGAGTGTGGGAGGGAACCGAAAATCTCGGAGAAAACATAAGGGGAGAACGTACAAACTCCGCACAGACAGCGCCCGTAGTCGGGATCGAACCCGGGTCGATCCTGTAAGGCAGCGACTCTACCCGCCGTGCATCATAGAATCATAGAAAATAGGTGCAGGAATAGGCCATTCGGCCCTTCGAGCCAGCACTGCCATCCAATATGATCATCCAAAATCAGTACCCCGTTCCTGCCTTCTCCCCACATCATAGAAACATAGACAATAGGTGCAGGAGTAGGCCATTCGGCCCTTCGAGCCAGCACCGCCATTCAATCTGATCATGGCTGATCATCACAGGCTTGTTAGTGTGCGGGGTCGCTGGTCGGCACGGACCCGGTGGGCCGAAGGGCCTGTTTCCGCGCTGTATCTTTAAACTAAACCGCCCCCCCCCCCCCCCAAGAGTTACTCCGGCACTGAGTATCTGCTGAGAAATGGCCGTCGTGGTTACCTTGGCAACTCTTCTTGTCCGGCAGGGCCTTGAAGCCTTTGTTGCAGGTGCAGCTATAGGTTCCCTTCGTGTTGTGGCACTTGCCGTTGAGGCAGAAGGACCTGTCCAAACACTCATCGATATCTGGAAGAAGCAAGCACGGAAAAACGTGTAAAGGGCCTGTCACACTTGGCCACTGCCCACATCGTAGCAAGATTCAAGAGGGTGACACAAAAAGCTGGAGAAACTCCGCGGGTGCAGCAGCATCTAAGGAGCGAAGGAGATGGGCAACGTTTCGGGTCGAGACCCTTCTTCAGACTGGTCAGGGATCAGGGAAACGAGAGATATAGACAGTGATGTGGAGAGATAAAGAACAATGAATGAAAGATATGCAAAAAAGTATCGATGATAAAGGAAACAGGCCATTGTAAGCTGTTTGTGGTGTGAAAATGAGACTTGGGTGGGGGAGAGATAGAGAGAGAAGGAATGCCAGGGCCCGAGGGCTGAGGGAGAGGTGGGGAGGGGGAGGGGGCAGCCAGGGTTAACAGAATTGAGAAAATTCAATGTTTAAGCCCAGAGGATGCAGACTCCCCAAGCGGAATATGAGGTGCTGTTCCTCCAACTTGCGGTGTTGCTCACTCTGGCCGTGGAGGAGGCCCAGGACCGAGAGGTCGGATACGGATACGGAATGGGAGGGGTACTGATTGGGGATGATCAGCCATGATGACATTGAATGGCGGTGCTGGCTCGAAGGGCCGAATGGCCTACTCCTGCACCTATTGTCTATTGTCTATTAATAGCAGTGGTTTTGACACCAGCCGCACGTTATTGTAAAAAAACTTGGAGATGCACAGTGTGGGCCTTTGAATATATTGTCCCTGCACAAACCCCACACAGTGCCATGGATGCAGATTGAATCAGCTAGCTTGTGCTTCTTGTTGCTGCTCTGTCTGAGGTAAATGACAGTGTCATCTTGGATTGTATCGTGAAGTGTTGTACAGTATCGTGTCGCATCGTATCGTGTCTTTACCAAAGCACTCCCCAGCCTGGCTCCGATATCCCTCTGGGCAGGGGACGCATTCGTGCGTTCCCAGCCTGTTCTTGCATTGCCCCCTCGGGCAGGTACCGGGGTTGAGGCACTCGTTGATATCTAGGAGGAAGAGAAGGAGGGCAGTCACCGTGTTAGGCCGAGCGCCGGGGATTAGGCCGGGGATTAGGCCTGGGATTAGGCCTAGGATTAGGCCGGGGATTAGGCCGGGTATTAGGCCAGGGATTAGGCCGGGGATTAGGCCGGGGATTAGGCCGGGGATTAGGCCAGGGATGAGGACGGGGATTAGGCCGGGGATTAGGCCAGGGATTAGGATGGGGATTAGGCCGGGGATTAGGCCGGGGATTAGGCCTGGGATTAGGCCGGGGATTAGGCCTGGGATTAGGCCGGGGATTAGGCCGAGGATTACGCCTGGGATTAGACTGGGGATTAGGCCTGGGATTAGGGCAGAGATTAGGCCGGGAATTGGGCCTGGGATTAGGCCGGGGATTAGACTGGGGATTAGGCCGGGGATTAGGCCTGGGATTAGGCCTGGGTTTAGGCCAGAGATTAGGCCGGGGATTAGGCCAGGGATTAGGCCAGAGATTAGGCCGTGGGATTAGGCCAGGGATTAGGCCAGAGATTAGGCCGGGGATTAGGCCGGGGATTAGGCCAGGGATTAGGCCGGGGATTAGGCCGGGGATTAGGCCAGGGATTAGGCCTGGGATTAGGCCGGGGATTAGGCCGGGGATTAGACCGGGGATTAGGCCGGGGATTAGGCCGGGGATTAGGCCTGGGATTAGGCCGGGGATTAGGCCGGGGATTAGGCCTGGGATTAGGCCTAGGATTAGGCCGGGGATTAGACCAGGGATTAGGCCTAGGATTAGGCCGGGGATTAGGCCGGGGATTAGGCCGGGGTTTAGGCCGGGGATTAGGCCGGGGATTAGGCCGGGGATTAGGCCTGGGATTAGGCCCAGGATTAGGCCTGGGTTAGGCCTGGGATTAGGCCGAGGATTAGTCCAGGGATTAGGCCGGGGATTAGGCCAGAGATTAGGCCGGGGATTAGGCCGGGGATTAGGCCTGGGATTAGGCCGGGGATTAGGCCGGGGATTAGGCCGGGGATTAGGCCTGGGATTAGGCCTGGGATTAGGCCTAGGATTAGGCCGGGGATTAGGCCGGGCATTAGGCCGGGGATTAGGCCGGGAATTAGGCCGGGGATTAGGCCGGGGATTAGGCCTGGGATTAGGCCTAGGATTAGGCCGGTGATTAGGCTGGGGCGCCGGCAGCTGAGCAACTTTCACCCTCGCCCAGCGGTGAAAGTCGGGAGACTCGGAGAACGCTCACAAGACCTAGAATTAGAATTAGGCCGTTCGGCCCGTCGAGCCCATTCCACTCCACTCCGCCATTCAATGATGGCTGAGAACCACAGGCCTGAGGGGACGCTCCTGAGGGAGGCGTGAGAGGAACCAGGATACCTGGGAGTCATAAGGTCTTAAGTGATAGGAGCAGAATTAGGCCATTCGGCCCATCAAGTCTACACCATTCAATCATGTCTGATCTATCTCTCCATCCTAATCCCATTCTAGTGCCTTCTCCCCGTAACCCTTAACACCCGCACTAATCAAGAATTTGTCAATCTCTGCCTTAAAAATGTCCAATAGACAATAGGTGCAGGAGTAGAGGCCATTCGGCCCTTCGAGCCAGCACCGCCATTCAATGTGATCATGGCTGATCATCCCCAATCAGTACCCCGTTCCTGCCTTCTCCCCATATCCCCTGACTCCGCTATCTTTAAGAGCCCTATCTAGCTCTCTCTTGAAAGCATCCAGAGAACCGGCCTCCACCGCCCTCTGAGGCAGAGAATTCCACAGACTCACCACCCTCTGACTAAAGAAATTCCTCCTCACCTCCTTTCTAAAATATCGCCCTTTAATTCTGAGGTTGCGCCCTCTAGTTCTAGACTCTCCCACCAGTGGAAACATCCTCTCCACATCCACTCTATCAAAGCCTTTCACTATTCTGTAAGTTTCAATGAGGTGTTCCTCTCATCTTTCTAAACTCCAGCGAGTACAGGCCCAGCGCCGACAAACGCTCATCGTACGTTAACCCGCTCACTCCTGGGATCGTTCTGGTAAACCTCCTCTGGGCCCTCTCTAGAGCCGGCACATCCTTCCTCAGATACGGGGCCCACAACTGCTCACAATGTTCCAAATGCAGCCTTGTTGAGCCTCGGCCTTACATCCCTGTTGTTGTGTTCGAGACAAGAGTTCGAATCCCACAACGGCATGGTGGCACAGCGGGTAGAGTCGCTGCCTCACAGCGCCAGAGACCCGGGTTCGATCCCGCCTACGGGTGCTGTGTGTACGGAGTTTGCACGCTCTCCCACACTCCCAAAGACGTACAGGTTTGTAGGTTAATTGGCTTCGGTGACAATTGTGAATTGTGCGTGGGATAGTGTGAGTGTGCGGGGATCGCTGGTCGGCGCGAACTTGGAGGGGCCGAAGGGCCTGTTTCCAGGCCGCAGCCCCGCACATTAACACACACGAGGGACACTTTTTACAATTTTCACCGAGCCAACTAGCCGACAAACCCGCACGTCTTTGGAGTGCAGGCGGAAACCGAAGATCTCGGGGAGAACATGCAAACTCCGTACAGGCAGCGCCCGTGGTCGGGATCGAACCCGGGTCTCCGGCGCTGTGTTAGTGTTAGTGTGCAGGGAGGGGAGGGAGAGTGGGGGGGGGGCGAGGGAAGGGAGGGGGGAGAGAGGAGGAGGCAGGGAGGGGGAGGGGGAGAGTTAAGTAGAGGGGAAGGGAGAGAGGGGGAGGGAGAGAGGGGGAGGGGGAGGGGGAAGGGGGAGAGAGGTAGTGGAAAGGGGAGGAGTTAAGTGGAGGGGGAGGGGGAATGGGAGTGGGAGGATGTGAAGGTGGGAGGGGGCAGTACATGGGGGTCGGGGTGGGCATGGGTGAGTGAGGGGGCAGCGCGAGGACTTACCTTCGCAGGCGTTCTGGTGAGCGAGGAGCCTGTAGCCGGCGTGGCAGTGACAGTAGAACGATCCCTCTGTGTTTACGCACCCACCGTTGGTACAACGCACGCCCTCACTGCACTCGTTAATGTCTGAAATGCACGAACGCACCGGTCACACGGCTGTGGGCAGAGACAGGGGTGCAGGGGTGCGGAAGGGTCTGGTCTGGGACTAGGGTCGCCAACTGTCCCGTATTAGCCGGGACAACCCGTATATTTTGGGCTAAATTGGTTTGTCCCGTACGGGGGACCGCCCTTGTCGCGTATTTGGCCGCTACTACTCGGGTCGGGTCGGATCCCGCCTCGTGGTGCATCCCGTGGAGTGCCGCAGCAGCAGCGCCTCGCCCGTGGCCCCGTCGGTCGGTCGGCAGCCCGGCCAGCTGTCCGACCTTCGAACCTTCGCTGACCACCGACACCACCACCACCCCTCCTTCTCATGGCCGTTCACGAGTTGGACGGGGCGCCGGACTTTGCGCACGGCCCCCGGGGCCAAAACTCCTCAGCTGGCCCGCCGGCTGGGCTTTGTGTGCAGTCCAGCACACGGGGCCAACTCATCATTCACCCAGTAGGTCTACGAATTGCCGTCGGGGAATTTGACGCGTATTTTTTACCCTTTGTCCCTTATTTTGGAATGAGAAAGTTGGCCACCCTTGTTAAACATCTCACTGTAACACTGATACAGCCCTCACTCTCATGGGCGGAAATCCTGGGGGGGACGGGGGGGACAATTCCCCGCCCTCCCTGCTTTGTGACGTGGGGGACAAACTCCCTCATGTTTGGAGGGGGAGGGGAGGGGTGGGGGGGTCGGAAGAGACGGGAGTGCGTGAGACTGGTATCTCACCAACGCAGGTGCTGCCTTCCGGAAGTTCTTGCAGGTGGAAGCCATTGAAGCAGATGCAGCTGTAGGTGCCGATGGAATTGACACACTTGCCCCTCCTGGCTCCGCACGGATTATTCTCACACTCGTCCACGTCTAGCCGGGCGAGAAGGAGTTAAAGTCGTTGCCGTTAAAGTCGAAGACAGGCGCAGCGCGCTGGAGCAACTCAGCGGGACAGGCAGCTTCTCTGGAGGGAAGTTAACGGGCCCACGTTTCGGGTCTGAGGAAGGGGTCCCGACCCGAAACGTCGCCCGTTCATTCTCTCCTGTCCCGCTGAGTTACTCCAGTACTTTAACCTTATAACTATATAACAATTACAGCACGGAAACATGCTTCAGCCCGCTCACCCAACCTATCCAAGTCACCCTGCAGCCTCATAGCATCCTCCTCGTGGCTCATATTGCCGAATGGCCTAATTCTACTCCTTTGAACTAATGATATCCTCTGGCGACTCGTTCCATACACCCACCACCTCAACTTTGTGCGAAAAAAATCACCCCTCAGATTCCTATTAAAATCGTCTCCCCTTTCACCTTCGACCTGTGCCCTCTAGTCCTCGACACCCTTAATCTGGGCAAGAGGCACTGTGCCGCGTCTAGTACTCGATCTACTCCTCCCTATAACAACTACAGCACGGAAACAGGCCATCTCGGCCCTTCTAGTCCGTGCCGAACACTTCCTCTCACCTAGTCCCATCTACCTGCACTCAGACCATACCCCTCCATTCCTTTCCCGTCCATATACCTATCCAATTTACATTTAAACGATAAAATCGATCCTGCCTCCACCACTTCCACTGGAAGCTCATTCCACACAGCCACCACTCTGTGAGTAAAGAAATTCCCCCTCATGTTGCCCCTAAACTTTTGTCCCTTAATTCTCAAATCATGTCCTCTTGTTTGAATCTTCCCTACTCTCAATGGAAAAAAGCTTATCCACGTCAACTCTGTCTATCCCTCTCATCATTTTAAAGACCTCAATCAAGTCCCCCCTTAACCTTCTGCGCTCCAAAGAATAAAGACCCTGTGTCCTTCTAATCTACATGTTCCACGATCTCCATCCCCTTTGTCTTGTTTTCACACCTGGCTCTTCCATATCTCTATGTCTGCCTCTCAGTCTGACTCAGTCGGAAGAAGGCAGGGTCAGATTCCGGGGAGGGGTCTCGACCCGAAACGTCGCCCATTCCTTCTCTCCAGAGATGCTGCCCGTCCCGCTGAGTTACTCCAGCATTTTGTGTCCGCCTTCATCATATGTCCCACTCCTATTGTCGAAGATTGAGGGGGGATCTTATAGAAACTTACAACATTCTTAAGGGGTTGGACAGGCTAGATGCAGGAAGATTGTTCCCGATGTTGGGGAAGTCCAGAACAAGGGGTCACACAGTTTAAGGATAAGGGGGAAGTCTTTTAGGACCGAGATGAGAAAAACATTTTTCATGCAGAGAGCGGTGAATCTGTGGAATTCTCTGCCACAGAAGGTAGTTGAGGCCAGTTCATTGGCTATATTTAAGAGGGAGCTAGATGTGGCTAAAGGGATCAGGGGGTATGGAGAGAAGGCAGGTACGGGATACTGAGTTGGATGATCAGCCATGATCATATTGAATGGCAGGTGCTGGCTCGAAGGGCCGAATGGCCTCTACTCCTGCACCTATTTTCTATCTTTCTATGTCATAGGTGTGTGTGTGTGAGAGAGAGTGAGAAAGAGTGTGTGAGAGGGAGAGAAAAAGTGATAGGAGTGGAATTAGGCCATTCGGCCCATCGAGTCTACTCCACCATTCGATCATGGCTGATCTATCTCTCCCTCCTACCCCCATTCTCCTGCCTTCTCCCCATAACCCCTGATACCCGCTCTAATCAAGGTGAAGGTGGTGAAGCCTCAACCTGTTCCATCGTGATGTTTCGATGCCCGCACCCCCATCAGGAACTGCCCCATCCCCTCCATTTAGTTTTTAACATAAATAATTTAAATCAACTATTTACACAAATGGTCTGCACCGTACAAACACCACAATAATACAAAATAAAGCAAATATTCTTAAATATTGAATATTAAATTACTAGTTCCCCCATCCTTATTGAGGATTCTTGCTATTGAGGGAGTGCAGCGTAGGTTCACCAGGTTAATTCCCGGGATGGCGGGACTGTCATATGCTGAGAGAATGGAGCGGCTGGGCTTGTACACTCTGGAGTTTAGAAGGATAGGAGGGGATCTCATTGAAACATATAAGGGCTTGGACACGCTAGAGGCAGGAAACATGTTCCCGATGTTGGGGGAGTCCAGAACCAGGGGCCACACACACACACAGTTTAAGAATAAGGGGTAAGCCATTTAGAACGGAGATGAGGAAACACTGTTTCTCACAGAGAGTTGTGAGTCTGTGGAATTCTCTGCCTCAAGAGGGCGGTGGAGGCCAGTTCTCTGGATACTTTCAAGAGAGAGCTAGATAGGGTTCTTAAAGATAGCGGAGTCAGGGGATATGGGGAGAAGGCAGGAACGGGGTACTGATTGGGGATGATCAGCCGTGATCACATTGAATGGCGGTGCTGGCTCGAAGGGGCCGAATGGCCTACTCCTGCACCTATTGTCTAAGCTCTGCGGGTGAAGCAGCATCTGTGGAGAGAAGGAAATAGGCAACGTTTCGGGTCGTTTCGAGGGACAGAATTAAGGGACAGAAGTTTAGGGGTAACATGAGGGGGAACTTCTTTACTCAGAGAGCGGTGGCTGTGTGGAATGATCTTCCAGCAGAAGTGGTGGAGGCAGGATCGATTTTAACATTTAAAAGTAAAGTGGATAGGTATATGGACGGGAAGGGAATGGAGGGGTATGGTCTGAGTGCAGGTAGATGGGACTAGGGGAAAATAAATGGTCGGCACAGACTGGAAGGGTTGAATAGAGGGATCTGGGAATAACCGTGCATAGTTCCTTGAAGGTGGAATCTCATATAGATAGGGTGGTAAAGAAAGCTTTTGGGGTGCTGGCCTTTATAAATCAGAGCATTGAGTATAGAAGCTGGGATGTAATGTTAAAATTGTACAAGGCGTTGGTGAGACCAAATCTGGAGTATGGTGTACAATTTTGGTCGCCTAATTATAGGAAGGATGTCAACAAAATAGAGAGGGTACAGAGGAGATTTACTAGAATGTTGCCTGGGTTTCAACAGCTAAGTTACAGAGAAAGGTTGAACAAGTTAGGTCTTTATTCTCTGGAGCGCAGAAGGTTAAGGGGGGACTTGATTGAGGTCTTTAAAATGATGAGAGGGATAGACAGAGTTGATGTGGACAAGCTTTTCCCTTTGAGAATAGGGAAGATTCAAACAAGAGGGCATGACTTTAGAATTAAGGGACAGAGGTTTAGGGGTAACATGAGGGGGAACTTCTTTACTCAGAGAGTGGTAGCGATGTGGAATGAGCTTCCAGTGGAAGTGGTGGCGGCAGGTTCGTTGGTATCATTTAAAAATAAATTGGATAGGCATATGGATGAGAAGGGTATGGAGGGTTATGGTATGAGTGCAGGCAGGTGGGACTAATGGAAAAAAAGTTGTTCGGCACGGACTGGAAGGGCCAAGATGGCCTGTTTCCGTGCTGTAATTGTTATATGGTTAAGGCCAGGGAGCGGCCATTTTGGGGGCATTGGAACAGGGGCTGCAGCCTCGCGCTCTCCGCGTACACGTGGAATGCAGGCTCCTCCGGCCCGCAGTCGTGGCGAGACTGTGAGCCGCGGGAGAAGTGGTTGCAGGGGGGGGGGGGGGGGGGCTGGTCGGTTGCAGAACCCCCCCCCCACCGCGGGTCCCCGCCCCGCCACCGCGGCGAAGGCGGTGAAAGTCCGCGCGCTAACACCGGGGGCCCGCAGTCGCTCACCCACGCACTGCTTGAAGTGGGGGTGCTGCTGGTAGCCGGCGTGGCAGGCGCAGGAGTAGCCCGAGCCCGTGGGGTCGTGCACGCACACCCCGCGCCCGCAGATCCCTCGGTTCACTTTGCACGTGTCCATCTCTGGGAAAAAAGGAGGAACATTGCACCGTCAGCATCTGCCCAGATGTGCCCATCCCCACAACCCCGCCCCGTCACCCACCCCCCTAATCCCACCTCACACCCCCTAGTCTACACCACCAGTCTCCCTCTCTCTCTATCTCTCTCTATTTTAATTATTCAGCAAAGTGTTTATTTCAGGAACCAAGTCAATGCCGAAGGAATAGAACAGATCGTCTAACGTGGCGGTAAATGGAGATGCACGCTGGGTATTGGAACGTTAACTATTTAGCGCCACATGCCACGCACTTTGAGCGGGCAAGGCGCGCGTTAAAGTTGCCCGATGTGTGAAATAGGTTTGAGGGTAATTCCTGTAAACAGTCTCTGTCCCTCTCTGACTCTCTCTCTCTGTCTGTCTGTCTGTCTGACTCACTCTCTCTCTCTCTCCCTCTCTCTCTTTCCCTCACACTCTCTCTCACACTCACACACACACTATATCACACTTTCTCACACACTCTCTTCTCTCTCTCACACTCACTCACACTTTCTCTCACACACTCTCTCACTCTCACACTCACATTCTCTCTCTCACTCACACACACTTACACACACTCACACACACTCTCTCTCTCACACACACTCACACACACACACACACACACACTCACACACACTCACACACACACACACACACACACACACACACACACACACACTCACACACACACACTTACACACACACACACACACACACACATACACACTCACACACACACACCCTCACACACACACACTCACACACACACACTCACACACACACACTTACACACACTTACACACACACACACACACACACACACACACACACACACACACACACACTCACACACACACACACACACACACACACACACACACACACACTCACACACACACACTTACACACACACACACACACACACACATACACACTCACACACACACACCCTCACACACACACACTCACACACACACAGACACACACAGACACACACACACACACACATACACACACACACTCGCGCACACACACACTCACACACACACACACACACACTCACACACACACTCACACACACATACACACTCACACACACATACACACTCACACACACACACACACACGCACACGCACTCAGTCTCTCACCGACTCACTGAGTTCCTGCAACACTTTGAGCTCAGTGCCCTGCGTTTGTAGTTCTGGTTCTGACCACCAGGCGGCAGCGACAGGCTTAAATGGGCGACGTTTCGGGTCGAGATTAGTTTAGTTTAGGGGTACAGCGGGGAAACAGGCTCTTCGGCCCATCGAGCCCGCCCCGACCAGTGATCCCCGCACACTGCCACCATCCTACACCCACTAGGGACAATTTGCAATTTTACCGAGCCAATTAACGTACAGACCTGGAGTGTGGGAGTAAACCGGAGATCCCGGAGAAAACCCACGCAGGCCACGGGGAGAACGTGCAAACTCCACACAGACAGCGCCCGCGGTCGGGATCAAACCTGGGTCTCCGGCGCCGTGATGCAGCCACTCTACCGCTGCCCAACTAGTTTTTCGGAGGGCGGCGGTGAAGGATTCGGTGAGGAACGGATTATCCCGGCTGCCGTCCGGGGAAGGGTCTCGACCCGAAACGTCGCCTATTTCCTTCGCTCCACAGGTGCTGCCTGGCCCGCTGAGTTTCTCCAGCGTTTTTGTCGACCGAGGAATATCTAGAGTACACTCGCCCCCCCCCTTCCCCAGGGCAACCAGAGTCCGGGGCTGTGCGGTGAGTGGGATTGTTTGGAGGGAGCTTCAACAGGTCTCCATGTCACCTACCGACAACCTGCGATGGCCCAAACTCCATGGACTGGTCGGGAGGCAGGACTTTAACCGCCGGGCTCGTTGGCCGTGGTTCCAATTCTACTGGTGAGACGGAAAGGACAAAATAAAAGATTTTAATCACAGCAGGGAAGGAACGTTGGACTGTGTGGTGGCGTTCGACCCTGTGGCTGCCAACAGCTGCCCCTACCCCGGGGGTGCGTGACCCAACAGTAGGCTCACCAACTAGAAACATAGAAACATAGACAATAGGTGCAGGAGCAGAGGCCATTCGGCCCTTCGAGCCTGCACCACCATTCATATAAACATAGAAACATAGACAATAGGAGCAGGAGTAGAGGCCATTCGGCCCTTCGAACCAGCACTGCCATTCACCGCTGATCATCCCCAATCAGTACCCCGTTCCTGCCTTCTCCCCATATCCCCCGACTCCCCTATCTTTAAGAGCCCTATCTAGCTCTCTCTTGAAAGCATCCAGAGAACCGGCCTCAGTATCCTGTACCTGCCTTCTCTCCATACCCTCTGATCCCCTTAGCCACAAGGGTCACATCTAACTCCCTCTTAAATATAGCCAATGAACTGGCCTCAACTACCCTCTGTGGCAGAGAATTCCACAGATTCACCACTCTCTGCGTGAAAAATGATCTTCTCATCTCGGTCCTAAAAGACTTCCCCCTTATCCTTAAACTGTGTGACCCCTTGTCCTGGACCTCCCCAACATCGGGAACAATCTTCCTGCATCTAGCCTGTCCAACCCCTTAAGAATTCTGTAAGTCTCTATACGATCCCCCCTCAATCTTCCCATATTAGCTGGGACATCTTGTATATTTTGGGCTAAATTGGTTTGTCCCGTATGGGACCGCCCATGTCCCACAGTTGTACAGAGCCCTAGTGAGACCGCACCTGGTGTATTGTGTGCAGTTTTGGTCCCCTAATTTGAGGAAGGACATTCTTGCTATTGAGGGAGTGCAGCGTAGGTTTACCAGGTTAATTCCCGGGATGGCGGGACTGTCATATGCTGAGAGAATGGAGCGGCTGGGCTTGTACACTCTGGAGTTTAGAAGGATGAGAGGGGATCTCATAGAAACAGTTAAGATTATTAAGGGTTTGGACACGCTAGAGGCAGGAAACATGATCCCGATGTTGGGGGAGTCCAGAACCAGGGGCCACACACACAGTTTAAGAATAAGGAGTAAGCCATTTAGAACGGAGACGAGGAAACACTTTTTCGCACAGAGAGTTGTGAGTCTGTGGATTTCTCTGCCTCAGAGGGCGATGGAGGCCGGTTCTCTGGATGCTTTCAAGAGAGAGCTAGATAGGGTTCTTAAAGATAGCGGAGTCAGGGGATACGGGGAGAAGGCAGGAACGGGGTACTGATTGTGGATGGTCAGCCACGATCACATTGAATGGCGGTGCTGGCTCGAAGGGCCGAATGGCCTCCTGCACCTATTGTCTACTGTCTATTGTCTACTACTAGGGTCGAGGGGACAGTTGGGTCGGACCCCGCCTCACCCGTCCCGACGTGGTGCATCCCGTGGAGTGCAGCAGCAGCAGCGCCTCGCCCGTGACCCCGTCGGTCGGTCGGCAGCCCGGCCAGCTGTCCGACCTTCGGACCTTCGCTGACCGCCGACTCTACCACCACCCCTCCTTCTCACGGCCGTTCACGAGTTGGATGGGGCGCCGGACTTGCGCGTGGCCTCCCCCCCCTCCCCCGGGGCCAAAACCCCTCAGCTGGCCCGCCGGCTGGGCTTTGTGTGTGCAGTCCAGCACCCGGGGCCAACTCATCGTCCACCCAGCCACGGCCCAGTCGGTCAACGAATTGCCGTTGAGAATTTGTTTGTCCCGTATTTTGACCCACTGTCCCGTATTTGGGGGAGTGGGACAGTCGGCCACCCTGGAAGCTGTACCCCAACTGAAGCTGTACCAGGATTCGACCCCGACTACGGGCGCTGTCTATACGGAGTTTGCAGGTTCTCCCTGTGGGTTTTCTCCAGGAGTCCTGGTTTCCTCCCACACTCCAAAGACGCGCAGGTTTGCAGGCTAATCAGGGTTTGGTATCTTTGTACATTGTCCCCAGTGTGTGTAGGATGGTGTTAGTGTGCGGGGATCGCTGGTCGGCGCGGACACGGTGGGCCGAAGGGCCTGTTTCCACGGAAACAGGATCGACCAGCGATCCCCGCACACTGACACTAGGGAATCTTCATATGATCTTGAGAATTTTTACCGAAGCCAATTAACCTACAAACTCGGAGTGTGGGAGGAAACCGGAGCACCCGGAGAAAACCCACAAGGGCCACGGGGAGAACGTGCGGACAAGCGCCCGTGGCCCGGGATCAAACCCGGGGTCTCTGGCCCCCTGAGGCAGCAACAGCTCATAGAAACATAGAAACATAGAAACATAGAAATTAGGTGCAGGAGTAGGCCATTCGGCCCTTCGAGCCTGCACCGCCATTCAATATGATCATGGCTGATCATCCAACTCAGTATCCCGTACCTGCCTTCTCTCCATACCCTCTGATCCCCTTAGCCACAAGGGCCACATCTAACTCCCTCTTAAATATAGCCAATGAACTGGCCTCAACTACCCTCTGTGGCAGAGAGTTCCAGAGACCCACCACTCTCTGTGTGAAAAATGTCCTTCTCATCTCGGTCCTAAAGGATTTCCCCCTTATCCTTAAGCTGTGACCCCTTGTCCTGGACCTCCCCAACATCGGGAACAATCTTCCTGCATCTAGCCTGTCCAACCCCTTAAGAATTTTATAAGTTTCTATAAGATCCCCCCTCAATCTTCTAAATTGTAGCCAGTACAAGCCTAGTCTTTGAGTCTGAAGAAGGGTCTCGACCCGAAACGTCGCCTATCTCCTTCGCTCCTTAGATGCTTCTATAAGTTTCTATAAGATCCCCTCTCAATCTCCTAAATTCTAGAGCGTATAAACCAAGTCTATGCAGTCTTTGTTCATAAGACAGTCCTGACATCCCAGGAATCAGTCTGGTGAACCTTCTCTGCACTCCCTCTATGGCAATAATGTCCTTCCTCAGATTTGGAGACCAGAACTGTACACAATACTCCAGGTGTGGTCTCACCAAGACCCTGTACAACTGAAGTAGAACCTCCCTGCTCCTATACTCAAATCCTTTTGCTATGAAAGCTAACATACCATTGGCTTTCTTCACTGCCTGCTGCACCTGCATGCCTACTTTCAATGACTGGTGTACCATGACACCCAGGTCTCGCTGTATCTCCCCTTTTCCTAATCGGCCACCGTCCAGCTGCGCCCGCATCATCCCTTCTCCCTCGTCAACACTCACCGGGGAATCTGGATCCGAACGGGATGAATCCCGCGGAGAACACCTTTTCCGCGAGGCTGAAGGTCGGGAGCTGGTCAGTCCCCGGAGAGAGGGAAGAAGAGAGAGGTTTACAGACCAGCGCGAGGTCGGACGGGCCCCAGTCACCACCGACCCCATACCGCGAGCATACCCCATTTCCCCCGAACACCTCCGCTCGGTCCGCACCAACCAACCCGACCTCCCGGTGGCTCAGCACTTCAACTCCCCCTCCCATTCCCAATCCGACCTCTCGGTCCTGGGCCTCCTCCACGGCCAGAGTGAGCAACACCGCAAGTTGGAGGAGCAGCACCTCGTATTTCACTTCATAGAAACATAGAAAATAGGTGCAGGAGTAGAGGCCCTTCGAGCCTGCACCGCCATTCAATATGATCATGGCTGATCATCCAACTCAATATCCCGTACCTGCCTTCTCTCCATACCCCCTGATCCCTTTAGCCACAAGGGCCACATCTAACTCCCACTTAAATATAGCCAATGAACTGGCCTCAACTACCCTCTGTGGCAGACTCACCACTCCCTGCGTGAAAAATGTTTTTCTCACCTCGGTCCTAAAAGACTTCCCCCTTATCCTTAAACTGTGTGACCCCTTGTTCTGGACTTCCCCAACATCGGGAACAATCTTCCTGCATCTAGCCTGTCCAACCCCTTAAGAATTTCGTAAGTTTCTATAAGATCCCCCCTCAATCTTCTAAATTCTAGCGAGTACAAGCCGAGTCTATCCAGTCTTTCTTCATATGGAAGTCCTGCCATCCCAGGAATCAGTCTGGTGAACCTTCTCTGTACTCCCTCTGTGGCAAGAATGTCTTTGCTGTGGACAAAAATGCTGGAGAAACTCAGCGGGTGAGGCAGCATCCATGGAGCGAAGGAATGTGTGACATTTTGGCCAGAGTGAGTCCCACCGCAAATTGGAGGAGCAGCACCTCATATTTCGCTCGGGTAGTCTACACCCCAGCGGTGCGAACATTGACTTCTCCAATTTCAGGTAGTCCCTGCTTTCTCCACCCCTTCCCCTCCCCTCCCCGGCTTCCTTCCGGGTTTCGGCCTGAAACGTTGCCTATTTCCTTCGCTCCACAGATGCTGCCGCACCCGCTGAGTTTCTCCAGCATTTTTGTCCACCTTGAGCCCGTGTCCTCTGGTCCTCGATTCCCCTACTCTGGGCAAGAGATTCTGTCCGTCTACCCGATCTATTCCCCCTCGTGGTTTTGTACAGCTCTGCGAGATCGCCCCTCATCCTCCTGCGCTCCAGGGAATAGAGACCCAGCCCTGCTCCAACCTCTCCCTGTAGCTCAGGCCCCTCGAGTCCTGGCGACATCCTTGTGAACCCGCGAGATTCAAAGACGGGCCAAACCTGAACTGGACTGCGGGGAGTTAAGGACCTTCCACTTACCAGAGCGATGGTGGTAGCTGTGCGGGAGAGAGGGAGAGAGAGAGAGAGAGACAAGGTTACTGCGAGTGTCCCAGAGGGCACGCACGTGGTCAGGTCAAGCTGTGAGTGGCGTTTGTGGACGCGCGGGGCTCTCGTGCATCACAGGCAACGTTTCTACCGCCCAGGGAGTTTGTACAAGCGGGAAACACGGTTAATAAAGGCTGGAGACCGGTTCTGTTACATTCCCATCCAGTGTAGGATGTAGTATGCGTATGTATGTGTGTGTGTGTGTATCCGTGTGTGCGTGTGTGTGCGTGTGTGCGTGCATGTGTCCGTGTGTGCATGCGTGTGTATCCGTGTGTGCATGCGTGTGTATCCGTGTGCGTTCATGTGTATTCGTGTGTGAGTGTGTGTACCCGTGTGTGTGTGTGTGTATGTACCCGTGTGTGTGTGCGTGCCTGCGTGTGCGTGTGTGCCAGTGTGTGTGCGTGTGTACCCATGTGTGTGTATGTGTGTGTGTGTGTGTACGTGTGTGTACCCGTGTGTGTGTGTGTGTGCATGTGTGTGTACGTGTGTGTACCTGTGTTAACCCGTGTGTGTGTACGTGTGTGTACCTGTGTGTACGTGTGTGTACCTGTGTGTACGTGTGTGTACCTGTGTTAACCCGTGTGTGTGTGTGTGTGTACGCGTGCGTGCGTGAGTGAGGTTGAGCGGGGCCGGTGCTGGTGTAGCGGGTGTGTGAGGCGTGACGTCCCGTCCAGCCGCCACCACCCACCTTCAATGATGTCCCTGTGTGCGGCCTCGTTGGGGGGCGCAGTTGGCACAGCGACGGGCACCTGGACGATCCGGGCATTGCCGTCGGCGTCGATCCGTACCGTGATGCTGCTGCCGGGCGGGATACTGATCTTCTGGTGGGAGCTGGAGAAGTGGTAGCCCATCCCAGCCGGGCACGTCTCGTGGAACTCTGCTGTGACAAGCAAGGGTTAATGGCCCGCTCGGCAATGGAGGGGGGAATGAGAGCGGCATTATAGGGAGGGGGGAATGAGAGGGGCATTATAGGGAAGGAGGAATGAGAGAGGCATTATAGGGAGGGGGGAATGAGAGGGGCATTACAGGGAGGGGGGAATGAGAGGAGCATTACAGGGAGGGGGGAATGAGAGGGGCATTATAGGGGGGGGAATGAGAGGGGCATTACAGGGAGGGGGGAGTGGGCATTATAGGGAGGGGGGAATGAGAGGGGCATTATAAGGAGGGGGGAATGAGAGGGGCATTATAGGGAGGGGGGAATGAGAGGGGCATTACAGGGAGGGGGGAATGAGAGGGGCATTACAGGGAGGGGGGAGTGGGCATTATAGGGAAGGGGGAATGAGAGGGGCATTATAAGGGAGGGGGGAATGAGAGGGGCATTATAGGGAGGGGGGAATGAGGGGGGCATTCTAGGGAGGGGAATGAGAGAGGCATTTTAGGGAGGGGGGAATGAGAGGGGCATTATAGGGAGGGGGAATTGAGAGGGGCATTATAGGGAGGGGGAAGGAGGGGGCGTTAGAGGGAGGGGGGAATGAGAGGGGCATTATAGGGAGGGGGGAATGAGAGGGGCATTATAGGGAGGGGGGAATTAGAGGGGCTTTATAGTGAGGGGGGAATGAGAGGGGCATTCTAGGGAGGGGGAATGAGGGGCATTATAGGGAGGGGGGATTGAGAGGGGAATTATAGGGAGGGGGGATTGAGAGGGGCATTATAGGAAGGGGGGAAGAAGGGGGCATTAGAGGGAGGGGGGAATGAGAGGGGCATTATAGGGAGGGGGCATTGAGAGGGGCATTATAGGGAGGGGGGAATGAGAGGGGCATTATAGGGAGGGGGGAATGAGAGGGGCATTATAGGGAGGGGGGAATGAGAGGGGCATTATAGGGAGGGGGGAATGAGGGGGGCATTCTAGGGAGGGGGATGAGAGGGGCGTTCTAGGGAGGGGGGAATGAGAGGGGCTTTATAGGGAGGGGGAATGAGAGAGGCATTATAGGGAGGGGGGAATGAGAGGGGCATTATAGGGAGGGGGAATTGAGAGGGGCATTATAGGGAGGGGGAAGGAGGGGGCGTTAGAGGGAGGGGGGAATGAGAGGGGCATTATAGGGAGGGGGGAATGAGAGGGGCATTATAGGGAGGGGGGAATTAGAGGGGCTTTATAGTGAGGGGGGAATGAGAGGGGCATTCTAGGGAGGGGGAATGAGGGGCATTATAGGGAGGGGGGATTGAGAGGGGCATTATAGGGAGGGGGGATTTAGAGGGGCATTATAGGAAGGGGGGAAGAAGGGGGCATTAGAGGGAGGGGGGAATGACAGGGGCATTATAGGGAGGGGGCATTGAGAGGGGCATTATAGGGAGGGGGGAATGAGAGGGGCATTATAGGGAGGGGGGAATGAGAGGGGCATTATAGGGAGGGGGGAATGAGAGGGACATTATAGGGAGGGGGGAATGAGAGGGGCGTTCTAGGGAGGGGGGAATGAGAGGGGCATGATGGGGCCGCGGGAACAAGCTAATCCTGGAGGAAACCCCCAGCATCTCAGATACACCGTTCCCCGAAGCTGGCGTCCGAAATATCGTCAAGCTTGAAAGGGTGCGGAGAAGATTTACGAGGATGTTGCCGGGACTAGAGGGTGTGAGCTACAGGTAGAGGTCGAGTAGGCTGGGTCTCTATTCCCTGGAGCGCAGGAGGATGAGGGGCTGCTCTTGCAGAGGTGTACAAAATCACGAGGGGAATAGATCGGACAGAGTCTCTTGCCCAGAGTAGGGGAATCGAGGACCAGAGGACACAGGTTAAAGGTGAAGGGGAAAAGATTTAATAGGAATCTGAGGGGTAACTTTTTCACACAGAGGGTGGTGGGTGTATGGAACGAGCTGCCGGAGGAGGTAGTTGAGGCTGGGACTATCCCAACGTTTAAGAAACAGTTGGACAGGTACATGGGTAGGACCGGACAGGTTTGGAGGGATTTGGACCAAACGCAGGCAGGTGTGACTGGTGTAGCTGGGACATTGTGGGCGAGTTGGGCCGAAGGGCCAGTTTCCACGCTGCATCACTCTATGACTATAGGTGGAAAGGGAGGTCAAAGAGCATTGAGTCTGGAAGTTCGGAGGTCACGTTGCAGTTGTATAAGTCGGAGGTCAGGCCTTTGTTCGGTTCTGGGCACCGTGATGTCGGAAAGATGGGAAAGGGTGCAGAGAGGATTTACGAGGGCTACGTTGCCAGGATTAGAGGGCCTCAGCTATCGGGAGAGGCTGAGAATTAATCTTACAATGATAGTATTGAGCACAGATACTTGGTATTGAGGGTGTGCCACTGGGGGGCAGTAGTCAGGAAAACATAGAAACATAGACAATAGGTGCAGGAGGAGGCCATTCCAGAGTCCGGAGTCGCCTTCCAGAGGGAAGTGATTCAAAGAGTTTGTGGCCAGCTCAACTAAAGACTACATTTTTCAGGTTAGTTATAGCGGATCTTAGCTGTTGAAACCCAGGCAACATTCTAGTAAATCTCCTCTGTATTTTGTTGAAGGATGTCAACAAAATAGAGAGGGTACAGAGGAGATTTACTAGAATGTTGCCTGGGTTTCAACAGCTAAGTTACAGAGAAAGGTTGAACAAGTTAGGTCTTTATTCTCTGGAGCGCAGAAGGTTAAGGGGGGACTTGATTGAGGTCTTTAAAATGATGAGAGGGATAGACAGAGTTGATGTGGACAAGCTTTTCCCTTTGAGAATAGGGAAGATTCAAACAACAGGACATGACTTTAGAATTAAGGGACAGAAGTTTAGGGGTAACATGAGGGGGAACTTCTTTACTCAGAGAGTGGTAGTGGTGTGGAATGAGCTTCCAGTGGAAGTGGTGGCGGCAGGTTCGTTGGTATCATTTAAAAATAAATTGGATAGGCATATGGATGAGAAGGGTATGGAGGGTTATGGTATGAGTGCAGGCAGGTGGGACTAAGGGAAAAAAGTTGTTCGGCACGGACTTGAAGGGCCGAGATGGCCTGTTTCCGTGCTGTAATTGTTATATGGTTATATGGATCGAGCGAAGGTGTCGGGCGAAGCTACGCTTGGTCTCACCGATGTAGAGCAGCTGACACCTAGAGCAGCGGATGCAGTAGATGAGGTTGGAGGAGGTGCAGGTGAACCTCTGACGCAACTGGATAGACTGCTCGGGAGTCGAGGGGGGAGGGGTCGAGGGGAGAGAGGGGGGGGGGGGAGGGGGGAGACACTTACCGGTACCGGAGACGGGGCAGGGGTCGCAGCTGGAGCCCCAGGCCTTGCCCACCGAGCAGCAGCAGATCTGTTTGGTCAGTTCCCCGCCCAGGGGGTAGGTACATTGCTTCCCCGCGTCCACTAGCAGGTAGCAGGGACCCTTCTCGCCGGACTGCTCCACTGTGGCGTTAAAGGACAAGACAATGGCTTCACACACACACGCTGACCCACAGAGGGTTCCTGCATCACCCGGTTCAGGAGCACCCATCTCCCTGCTCCCTTCAGGAGCCTGAAGACTGCAACAACCAGGTTCAGGAATAGCTACTCCCCCACAGCCATCAGGCTATTAAACTCAGCTCGGACAAATCTCTGAACATTAATACCCCCTTTATCTGTGATTTGCACTTGATCAGTTTATTTACTCATGTATATAATGGTATATGGACACACTGATCTGTTCTGTAGTCAATGCCGTCTATGTTCTGTTGTGCTGAAGGAAAGCAAGAATTTCATTGTCCTGTCAGGGACACACGACATTAAACTCTCTTGACTTTGACTTTGAGCACCCGGGGCCAACTCATCGTCCGCCCAGCCACGGCCCAGTCGGTCGACGAATTGCCGTCGGGGAATATCATCCCGTATTTTTTACCCTTTGTCCCTTATTTTGGAGTTGAGAAAGTTGGCGACCCTAGTTACACATTTCACTGTGACACTGATACAGCCCGCACTGCATTTGGGTGAAAATCCTGGGGGGGACGGGGGGGACAAGTTCCCGCCTCCCCTGCTTTGAGAGGAGGGGGACAAACCCCCCCATGTTTTGTAATCCGGATTTTATCAGACGCTTTCTAAGGGCTGAACCGGCCCGTTTGAGGGGCCTTTCGTCGCCCGGCGTGGCTTAAAATCGAACTGCTGCATCGAGGAGATCGAGGCGATCGAGGCTCCCGATGTTCAAGCTCCCGCCGGGTGATGAAAGGCCCCGTGAACTGGCCGATTCAAGCCCCACGATTCGGGGCGGACGAAGCTGCTGTTGCTGGAGTTCGGAGTCGGTCACCAACCAGGTCAGCTCCCGACGTTACCGTCCACAGGGCCCACGGCCGAAGCCTCGCGCATGAGCGTGTGTGCACGCGCGCGGCTGCTACGGAATTGTGTCCCCCCCGTGTTTTGGTAGCGATTTCCGCGCCGGTCTCACGGCAACACTGTCCGTGGCCAGTAGGAGGCAGCGGCTCCAGGGCGACTCCACTCACCCACGCAATGCGTCAGCGACGGTCCCATCGTGTAGCCCGGCTTACACGAGCAGCGGAAACTGCCTTGTGTGTTGAGGCATTCCGCATTCTGGCACACGCCCTGCATCAGGCACTCGTTAATGTCTGCGGTAAAGAGACGCGGGGGGGGAGGGAGAGGGGGAGAGGGAGAGAGGGATAGAGAGAGAGAGGAATAGAGAGAGAGAGAGAGAGAGAGGGAGAGAGAGAGGGAGAGAGATAGAGAGAGATAGAGAGAGGGTGAGAGAGAGGGATAGATAGAGAGAGAGGGAGAGAGAGAAAGAGAGAGAGAGAGAGAGAGAGAGAGAGAGAGAGAGAGAGAGAGAGAGAGAGAGAGAGAGAGAGAGAGAGAGAGAGAGAGAGAGAGAGAGAGAGAGAGAGAGAGAGAGAGAGAGAGAGAGAGAGAGAGAGAGAGAGAGATAGAATGAGTGAAAAAGTGAGAGATTGAAACAGAGTGATAAAGCGGTGAAGAGAGAAGCAAGGGGAAGGAGAGATGGTGAGAAGGAACGTGAGAGAGAGAGAGAGAGATGCAGGAGAGAGAGAGAGAGAGAGAGAGAAGATAGTGAGAGAGAAATAGAGAGAGAGAGAGAGAGGGGAAAAGAGTGAAAGCGAGCGTGGAGAGCAAGAAATGTAGAAGGTGAAGAGGAAGTGAGGGAGAGAGAGGGAGAGTGGCAGAGAGATTGTAGATAGATGAGGGTGAAGAGGGGAATAAACGAGTGTGTTAGATACATCTAGAACATTCCTCTGAGTTTTGTTCTGAGCCCTGGTAGACAGACCCGGAGCCCATAATCCAGCTCAGCTGTGTCCGTGTCGAAGGGAACCGGACAGAGAGGGAACGCCGTTTGGAAAAACGCAGGAAATAGGTGCAGGGGGAGGCCATTCGGCTCGAAGGAAGGGCCGAATGGCCTCTACTGCTGCATCTACTGTCTATTGAGGGAGTTAGATGTGGCCCTTGTGGCTAAAGGGATGTTGGGGAGATCCAGGACAAGGAGTCACAGCTTAAGGATAAGGGGGAAATCCTTTAGGACCGAGATGAGAAGGACTTTTTTCACACAGAGAGTGGTGGGTCTCTGGAACTCTCTGCCACAGAGGGTAGTTGAGGCCAGTTCATTGGCTATATTTAAGAGGGAGTTAGATGTGGCCCTTGTGGCTAAAGGGATCAGGTGGTATGGAGAGAAGGCAGGTACAGGATACTGAGTTGGATGATCAGCCATGATCATATTGAATGGCGGTGCAGGCTCGAAGGGCCGAATGGCCTACTCCTGCACCTAATTTCTATGTTTCTATGTCTATTGTCCATATCTCTCATTTCCCATTATCTCGAACCAGTCTGAAGAATGTATTTTGTCTCTCTCTCTCTCTTGCTGGAGACAAAGGCTTGGTTGAGTGAGTGGGCAGATGCGTTGGCAGATGCAGTATAATGTCGATAAATGGGAGGTTCTCCACTTTGGTGGCAAAAACAGGGGGGCAGATTATTATCTCAATGGGGCAAGGGGGAGGTACAGAGAGACCTGGGCGTCCTTGTACACCGGTCACTGAAAGTTGGCGTGCAGGTACAGCAGGCAGTGAAGAAAGCTAATGGCATGTTGGCCTTCTTAACAAGAGGATTTCAGTACAGGAGTAAAGAGGTTCTTCTGCAGTTGTACAGGGCTCTGGTGAGACCACATCTGGAGTATTGTGTACAGTTTTGGTCTCCTAATTTGAGGAAGGGCATCCTTGTGATTGAGGCAGTGCAGCGTAGGTTCACCAGATTGATCCCTGGGTTGTACAGGGCTCTGGTGAGACCACATCTGGAGTATTGTGTACAGTTTTGGTCTCCTAATTTGAGGAAGGACATCCTTGTGATTGAGGCAGTGCAGCGTAGGTTCACCAGATCGATCCCTGGGATGGCGGGACTGTCATATGAGGAAAGATTGAAGGCTTGTATTCACTGGAGTTTAGAAGGATGAGGGGGGGGATCTTATAGAAACATATAAAATTATAAAAGGACTGGACAAGTTAGATGCAGGAAAAATGTTCCCAATGTTGGGCGAGTCCAGAACCAGGGGCCACACAGTCTTGGAATAAAAGGGAGGTCATTTAAGACTGAGGTGAGAAAAAACTTTTTCACCCAGAGAGTTGTGAATCTGTGGAATTCCCTGCCACAGAGGGCAGTGGAGGCCAAATCACTGGATGGATTTAAGAGAGAGTTAGATAGAGCTCTAGGGACTAGTGGAGTCAAGGGATATGGGGAGAAGGCAGGCACGGGTTATTGATTGGGGACGATCAGCCATGATCTCAATGAATGGCGGTGCTGGCTCGAAGGGCCGAATGGCCTCCTATTTTCTATGTTTCGATGTCTCGAAGACAAAAACAAAGTTTTTTACAGCATTTCGTGTCTATCTTCGGGGTGGGAAGATTGCAACCTTCACATGGTCCGCCCTGTATCGACTAATGCAATCGACTCGACACAGTGCACAAACGGAAGTTCAAATGGAACAAGTTGTCCAACAGCTTTAGGCTGTGCACGCCAGACGGAAGAACGAGAAGTATCTATCTTTATAAACCAGCGTCTGTTGTTCCTTGAAGGAAGACCTTGGCCAAAATGCTGGAGAAACTCAGCGGGTGAGGCAGCATCTGTGGAGCGAAGGAAATAGGCGACGTTTCGGGTCGAGACCCTTCTTCAGACAGATGTGGGGGGGGGGCGGGAAGAAGAAAGGAAGAGGCGGAGACAGTGGGGTGAGGGAGAGCTGGGAAGGGATGGAGAAAGCAGGGACTACCTGAAATTGGAGAAGCCAATGTTTGTACCGCTGGGGTGTGGACTACCCCAAGCGAAATACGAGGTGCTGCTCCTCCAATTTACGGTGGGCCTCACTCTGGCCGTGGAGGAGGCCCAGGACAGAGAGGTCGGATTTGGAACGGGAGGGGGAGTCGAAGTGCTGAGCCACCGGGAGATCGGGCAAGTAAGTTTATTGGCCAAGTATTCACATACAAGGAATTTGCCTTGGTGCTCCGCCCGCAAGTAACACAACATGACGTACAGGGACAGTTACGGATAGCTCTAAACATTAATAATAATAAGACATTAATGATAAAACTCCATTGATCGAGCATGTGGACCAACAAAATGGAGGGAAGGAATGGCGGGCAACGTTTCAGGCCTAGACCGCCGTCTCCTACCTTGGCAGTGCGTGGCGTTTAGACGCTTGTATCCTTGCGGGCATTCCATGCCGCTCGCAAAACCAGTCTTCGGATCGGACAGATCTGCCGGGCAGGCAAACAAACTTAGTGAGACACAGTTAGACAGGTACATGGACAGGACGGGTTTGGAGGGATATGGACCAAACGCGGGCAGGTGGGACTAGAGTAGCTGTTGGCTGGTGTGTGGGCAAGTTGGGCCGAAGGGCCTGTTTCCACACTGTATCACTCCATGCCTCTGTTGTACAGGGCCCTAGTAAGACCACACCTGGAGTATTGTGTGCAGTTTTGGTCCCCTTATTTGAGAAAGGACATTCTTGCTATTGAGGGAGCCCAGCGTAGGTTTACAAGGTTAATTCCCGGGATGGCGGGACTGTCATATGCTGAGAGAATGGAGCGGCTGGGCTTGTACACTCTGGAGTTTAGAAGGATGAGAGGGGATCTCATTGAAACATATAAGACTGTGAAGGGCTTGGACACGCTAGAGGCAGGAAACATGTTCCCCGATGTTGGGGGAGTCCAGAACCAGGGGCCACACACACACACAGTTTAAGAATAAGGGGTAAGCCATTTAGAACGGAGACGAGGAAACACTTTTTCTCACAGAGAGTTGTGAGTCTGTGGAATTCTCTGCCTCAGAGGGCGGTGGAGGCCAGTTCTCTGGATGCTTTCAAGAGAGAGCTAGATAGGGCTCTTAAAGATAGCGGAGTCAGGGGATATGGGGAGAAGGCAGGAACGGGGTACTGATTGGGGATGATCAGCCACGATCACATTGAATGGCGGTGCTGGCTCGAAGGGCCGAATGGCCTCCTCCTGCACCTATTGTCTATTGTCTAACTGAACCAGTCTTAGGGATAAATCGCTGGACAACGCACTGGTGAGTAAGTAAGTTTATTGGCCAAGTATTCACATACAAGGAATTTGCCTCGGTGCTCCGTCCCCAAGTAACAACATGACATACAGTGACAGTAAAGGGCCTGTCCTACCAGCATGCAACTCTATGCGATGAGCGTGACCTAATGTGGTCACTTGAGCCGTCCGGCGTCGCGGGGCCAGTCCCACTTCGATCGCCGGAGCCGTGCGGAATTGTGCGGAGTTCGTCCCGACATCGCGCGGGGCTCCGAAAAACGGACCGTGTTCAAAAATTCCACGCGGCAACGGCTTGTCGGCTCGCAGTCGCCTCGACGCATTACACACCGCCCCGACATCGTGCCTCCGTGAACCTCTCTGTAGGTGCCTCTGTGACCCTCTATGTGTGTGGCTCCATGGCCCTGTGTGTGTGTGCCTCTGTGCCCCTCTCTGTGTGCCCCTCTCTGTCCTGGCGAACTTACCTTAGACTTCGCTCCAAGTTCGCCTCACTTTGCGCCGCGTTGCGCCACTCACCCGACCTCCGCGTGGCCCTCGCTGCTGGTTTGGTCGTGCTTGCCGCATGCAGGCGCATGCTGGTGGGAACGGCCCTGTACAGGGGATCACCCGACCTCCGCGCGGACCCCGCTTCTAGTTTGATCGCGTTCACCGCATGGAGTCGGATGCTGGTAGGCCAGGCCCTTTACACAGTAAGGCAAGGCAGTGCCTTTACCACCTCAGGCAGCTGAGGAAATTCTCTCTGAGGATCCTCCAGCCCTTCTACTCTGGGGCTGTAGAAAACATCTTGTCCGGTAACATCACAAACCGGTTTTGGGAACTGCTCTGCCCAGGACAAGAAGGCCCTACAGAGAGTAGAGCGATCGGCCGAACGCACTGTGGGAACTACACTCGCCCCCCTGCAGGGCCTATACACCAGGAGGTGCAGATCTAGAGCCAGCAGCATTATGGGGGACCCCTACCCCCCCAGCAACGGACTGTTCCAGCTGCTACGGTCGGACAAGCGCCTCCGCTGTCACGCTGCGAAAACAGAGAGGATGAGACGGAGTTTCTTCCCACAGGCCGTACGGACCGTAAACTCTTATCTCACCAGCGACTAATTCACTGTAAATACAGTAAATACAGGTTCTGTATTGACTTTGCAGACCTGATTTGGAGACAATGTACAATAGACAATACACAACAGGTGCAGGAGTAGAGGCCATTCTGCCCTTCGAGCCAGCACCGCCATTCAATGTGATCATGGCTGATCATCCCCAATCAGTACCCCGTTCCTGCCTTCTCCCCATATCCCCTGACTCCGCTATCTTTAAGAGCCCTGTCTAGCTCTCTCTTTAAAGTATCCAGAGAACCAGCCTCCACCGCCCTCTGAGGCAGAGAATTCCACAGACTCACCACTCTCTGTGAGAAAAAGTGTTTCCTCGTCTCCGTTCTAAATGGCTTACCCCTTATTCTTAAACTGTGTGTGTGGCCCCTGGTTCTGGACTCCCCCAACATCGGGAACATGTTTCCTGCCTCTAGCATGTCCAAACACCTTAACAATCTTACATGTTTCAATGAGATCCCCTCTCATCCTTCTAAACTCCAGAGTGTACAAGCCCAGCCGCTCCATTCTCTCAGCGTATGACAGTCCCGCCATCCCGGGAATTAACCTGGTGAACCTACGCTGGGCTCCCTCAATAGCAAGAATGTACGCTGCACTCCCTCAATAACAAACTAACACAGCCCAAAATACGGGATGTCTGGAGTTAAACGTTGGTCCAAGACTCTGGCCAAAGGCCTCGAGAAATAAACTGCGTCCGTTTGGTGAGCAGCGGACTCCCCTGTCCTCCAAGGGACCGCTAACGAACGCCGCTGTGGGGCCTTGTTGCGGTGGAGGGAGAAACAAAGGCCTCAGATGGGGCCTGGTGTTTTTGGATTCACCATCCGGCAGCCTTTAACCACAAGCAGTGGCCCGAACACAAGGCTCCATTGAGCCGACACAACCCGATAATGTTGCAGGCAAAACTCCGCCACATGTGGCTGAGAAAACATCTGGCTCTGGCCAAAGAAACTCTAGTAGGCTCCTGGCCGGGAAACGCAGGGCCCCGATGCAACCAGGCCTATGGCTCCAATCCAACAATCCAGCCTGCACTCGAACACGTACACTCCAGCTGCTAAATGGGCCCAGGATTCTTCCCATCTGCATTTCTCCGCTACCAACTGAAGGCTTAATGGCATTTCCATGCTCCGACCGTGCCTAAAGTCCCAGTTCAGAAAACAAGTCTCCTCGTTTCCTTCCTCTCCTGAGCTTGCTCGACTCTGAGGAGAGACCAGTCGTATTTTGCTTAGGTAGTTTTCACCCCAGCGGTACGAACATTGACTTCTCCAATTTCAGGTAGTCCCTGATTTCTCCCTCCTTCCCCTCCCCTCCCCAGCTTCCCTCTTCCTTTCTTCTTCCCCCCCCCCCCCCCCCACATCGGTCTGAGGAAGGGTCTCGGCCCGAAACGTCGCCTATTTCCTTCGCTCCATAGATGCTGCCTCACTCGCTGAGTTTCTCCAGCATTTTTGTCCACCTACCAAGCAGGGAGGGAAGAAGGGTCTCGACCCGAAACGTCACCTATCCAGGTTCTCCAGAGATGCTGCCTGACCCGCTGAGTTACAATACACAATAGGTGCAGGAGTAGAGGCCATTCAGCCCTTCGAGCCAGCACTGCCATTTAAAGTGATCATGGCTGATCGTCCCCAATCAGTACCCCGTTCCTGCCTTATCTCCCCATAATCCCCTGACTCCGCTATCTTTAAGAGCCCTATCTAGCTCTCTCTTGAAAGCATCGAGAGAACCGGCCTCCACCGCCCTCTGAGGCAGAGAATTCCACACTCCAGCACTTTTTTTTGTAAACCAGTGTCTCCGGTTCTTTGTTTCTCCACAATAAGGGACTATTGTGGGCGGCACGATAGAGTTACTGCCTCACAGCGCCAGAGATCCGGGTTCGATCCCGACTACGGGCGCTGTCCGTACGGAGTTTGTGCGTTCTCCCCGTATTCACATACAAGGAATTTGCCTTGGTGCTCCGCCCACAAGTAACATGACACACAGTGAGAGTTACGAATGACTCAGAAAACACTCAACATTAATAACAATAAAACATTAATGATAAAACACCATTGATCAAGCAAGTGAACCAACAAAATACCAGATCAAAGGGAGGTTACAGATCAGTCACTAGCTGAGGGAGGAGCTAGCCGTGCTCGTTCTGGACTCCCTTCCCCGTGTTGACTCCAAGAATCCCTCTCCGGATCGGCAGGAATTTGCTGGATCTGTGCGAAAGTTGTTCTTGGCCAAGCTCCCGGGACTTTCATCGCCAGCACCAAAGCATCAAGGGAAATATCCCAGCCAGATCCTTCTACGATTTCTTCCCGATCCGTACGGGCGGGGTGGTTACGGGGAGAAGGCAGGAGGAATGGGGTCGGGACGGGAGGGATAGGGATCAGGAATAGCGAAAGGGCCGGATAGAGTGGATGTGGAGAGGATGTTTCCACTAGTGGGAGAGTCTAGGGCCAGAGGGCGCAGCCTCAGAATTGAAAAAAATAGAAAATAGGTGCAGGAGGAGGCCATTCGGCCCTTCAAGCCAGCACCGCCATTCATTGTGATCATGGCTGATCGTCCCCAATCAATAACCCGTGCCTGCCTTCTCCCCATATCCCTTGACTCCACTAGCCCCTAGAGCTCTATCTAACTCTCTCTTAAATCCATCCAGTGACTTGGCCTCCACTGCCCTCTGTGGCAGGGAATTCCACAAATTCACAACTCTCTGGGTGAAAAAGTTTTTTCTCACCTCAGTCTTAAATGACCTCCCCTTTATTCTAAGACTGTGTGGCCCCTGGTTCTGGACTCACCCAACATTGGGAACATTTTTCCTGCATCTAGCTTGTCCAGTCCTTTTATAATTTTATAGGTTTCTATAAGATATCCCCTCATCCTTCTAAACTCCAGTGAATACAAGCCTAGTCTTTTCAATCTTTCCTCATATGACAGTCCCGCCATCCCAGGGATCAATCTCGTGAACCTACACTGCACTGCCTCAATCACAAGGATGTCCTTCCTCAAATTAGGAGACCAAAACTGTACACAATACTCCAGATGTGGTCTCACCAGAGCCCTACACAACTGCAGAAGGACCTCTTGACTCCCATGGTAGACAGAAGCGCTGGAGAAACTCAGCGGGTGCAGCAGCATCTATGGAGCGAAGGAAATAGGCAACGTTTCGGGCCGAAACCCTTCTTCAGACTCTTTACTCCAATACTTGGCCTCTACAGAATCCAGGGACGTATCTTTAGGAAGGAGATGAGGAGGAATTTCTTTAGTCAGAGGGTGGTGAATCTGTGGGATTCTTTGCCACAGACGGCTGTGGAGGCCACAAGTCAGTGGATATTTTTAAGGCAGAGAGATAGATAGATTCTTGATCAGTGCGGGCGTCAGGGGTTATGGGGAGAAGGCAGGAGAATGGGGTTCGGAGGGAGAGATAGATCAGCCATGATTGAATGGTTGACCATTTCAACCAAAGAGTTGTGAATCTGTGGAATTTTCTGCCACAACTGGCAGTGGAGGCCAATTCACTAGATCAGCCACGATTGAATGGCGGAGTAGACTTGATGGGCCGAATGGCCTAACTCTGCTCCTATCACTGATGGCCTTATGATTTGAACCCACCACCCCCTCAAAGTGACTAAATTAAACCTCAATGCTCCAGTCTCGGTAACAAAATCTGCACTCTCAGTCTGAAGAAGGCTTTCGGCCTAGTCCCTTCGCTCCATAGATGCTGCCTCGCCCGCCGAGTTTCTCCAGCATTTCTGTCTACCATAGGAGTAAAGAGGTTCTTCTGCAGTTGTACAGGGCTCTGGTGAGACCACATCTGGAGTATTGTGTACAGTTTTGGTCTCCTAATTTGAGGAAGGACATCCTTGTGATTGAGGCAGTGCAGCGTAGGTTCACCAGTTCGATCCCTGGGATGGCGGGACTGTCATATGAGGAAAGATTGAAAAGACTAGGCTTGTATTCACTGGAGTTTAGAAGGATGAGGGGGGGATCTTATAGAAACATATAAAATTATAAAAGGACTGGCCAAGCTAGATGCAGGAAAAATGTTCCCAATGTTGGGCGAATCCAGAACCAGGGGCCACACAGTCTTAGAATAAAGGGGAGGTCATTAAAGACTGAGGTGAGAAAAAACTTGTTCACCCAGAGAGTTGCGAATGTGTGGAATTCCCTGCCACAGAGGGCAGTGGAGGCCAAATCACTGGATGGATTTAAGAGAGAGTTAGATAGAGCTCTAGGGGCTAGTGGAGTCAAGGGATATGGGGAGAAGGCAGGCACGGGTTATTGATTGGGGACGATCGGCCATGATCACAATGAATGGCAGTGCTGGCTCGAAGGGCCGAATGGCCTCCTCCTGCACCTATTTTCTATTTTTTTCAATTCTGAGGCTGTGTGTGACCTCTGGCCCTAGACTCTTCAGAAGGCTTTTCGACCCGAAACGTTGCCTAATTCCTTCGCTCCATAGATGCTGCCTCACCCGCTGAGTTTCTCCACCTGCACGCTTAACTTCCAGGATGGCTTTTTAATTTTAGTCTCAGAGATGAGACAGCGCAGAAACAGGCCCTTCGGCCCACCGAGTCCCTACTGGCCAGCGATCTACAACAATTTACAGCTGTTATCAGGCAACTGAACCATCCTACCACAACCAGAGAGCGGTCCTGAACTACTATCCACCTCTTTAGGGACCCTCCGACTGTCCTTGATCGGGCTTTACCTCGCACTAAACGTTATTCCCTGTACTCGAAGGGCCGAATGGCCTCCTCCCGTACATTGCGGACGGCTCGATTGTAATCTTCATGTATTGTCTTTCCGCTGGCTGGTTAGCACGCAACGAAATATTCGGTCGGGGTGGAGCAGCGGTAGAATTGCTGCCTTAAGGGCCTGTCGCACGTGGGCGCATATTTGCGCGTCACGCAGGTGGTGTGCGAAGATTTTGTACATCCCAAAATCCGGGGGCGCTGTGAGCGACATAGAAACATAGAAACATAGACAATAGGGGCAGGAGTAGAGGCCATTCGGCCCTTCGAGCCTGCACCGCCATTCAATATGATCATGGCTGATCATCCAACTCAGTATCCAGTACCTGCCTTCTCTCCATACCCCCTGATCCCTTTAGCCACAAGAGCCACATCTAACTCCCTCTTAAATATAGCCAATGAACTGGCCTCAACTACCTTCTGTGGCAGAGAGTTCCACAGATTCACCACTCTCTGTGTGAAAAAAGTCCTTCTCATCTCGGTCCTAAAAGACTTCCCCCTTATCCTTAAACTGTGTGACCCCTTGTCCTGGACTTCCCCAACATCGGGAACAATCTTCCTGCATCTAGCCTGTCCAACCCCTTAAGAAAAACGCACCATGCGCGCGTCGTGCTTCGTGGCACGTAAACGATGTTGCGTGAATTACCCGCAAGTGGGACAGCGAACGCAGCGCTGGAGACCCGGGTCCGATCCCGACCGCGGGAGCGTGGGAGCAAACCGGAGATCTCGGAGCAAACCCACACAGGTCACGGGGAGAACGTGCAGACTCCGTACAGACAGCTCCCATGGCCGGGATCGAACTCTACCGCTGCGCCACCGTGCCGCACTCGATGATCAGTGGTCACACAGTGACTGGGATCTTGTTCAGTCGGTGGTTCTGCGTTGCCACTAGTTATCCCGTCCCAGTTTGAGGACATGAGTTTGAATCCAACACGGTGGCTGAGAATTTAACTGTGGGTAATTAAACCAGCGTGGGTTGACAACGTTAGCATGTGTAGCGGTAACCACAACACGCTCACACTCACACACACACACATCTGGCCCGCTGATGTTCACAGGGGAGTCAATCTCGGGACATTTACTGTGCGTGATTCCAATCTCAGCCCAGTGGTTTAAAATCGAGATACAGCGCGGGCACAGGCCCTTCGGCCCACCAAGCCCGCGCCGACCAGCGATCTCCCCCGCGCACACGAACACTATCCCACACACACACACACGCACACGCACGCACACACACGCACGCACACACGCACATGCACGCACACACGCACGCACACACGCACACATACACACACACACGCACACACGCACACACACGCACACACACACACGCACACACACACACACACACACACGCACGCACACACGCACGCACACACGCACACACGCACACACGCACACACACGCACACACGAACACTATCCCACACACACACACACATGCACACACGCACACGCACGCACACACGCACACGCACGCACACACGCACGCACACACACACACGCACGCACTCACACACACGCACGCACGCACGCATGCACACACACGCACGCACGCATGCACACACACGCACACATTCACATGCACGCACGCACGCACATGCACTCAAACACACACACGCACGCACACGCATGCACACACGCTCGCACGAACACACGCACGCACACACATGCACACACACGCACACACGCTCACACGCATGCGCACACACACGCACACTCACACACACGAACCCACGCGCGCACACACATGCACGCACACATACACACACTCACACATGCATGCACACACGCACGCACACATACACACTCGCACGCACACGCACGCACACACACGCACGCACACACGCACACACAAACGCACTCACACACACGCACACGCACACACATGCTCGCAAGCATACACATGCACTCAAACACACGCACGCACACACACACGCACACACAAACACACTCACACACACACATACACACACGCACACACAAACACGCACGCGCACACACATGCACGCACACACTCATGCACACACACACACTCACACATGCACGCACACACGCACGCACACACACACACGCTCGCACACACACACACTAGGGGACAATTTACAATTTTAACTGAAGCCCAAATTCACCTACAAACCCTCACGCCTTCGGAGTGTGGGAGGAAAGCGGAGCGCCCGGAGAAAACGCACGTGGGTCACAGGGAGAGGGACAGGCCCCGTACAGGCAGGCCCGCGCGGTCAGGATGTAACCCGGGTCTCTGGCGCCGTGAGGCAGGAACTCTACCGCTGCGCCACCGTGCCGCTCACTGTAAATACTTGTAACGTTCTGGCCTTCAGCACCAGTGGGGCAGACGATGACATTAACCTACGGTACTCGGCCCAAGAGACCCGAGTTCAATCCCGACTACAGGCGCTGTCTGTACGGAGTTTGCACGTTCTCCCCGTGACCTGCGTGGGTTTTCTCCGAGATCTTCGGTTTCCTCCCACACTACAAAGACGTACAGGTTCGTAGGTTAATTGGCTTGGTAAATGTAAAAAATTGTCCCTAGTGGGTGTGTGTGTGTGTGTGCGTGTGTGTGTGTGTGTGTGTGGGGGGTAGTGTTAGTGTGCGGAGGGATCGCTGGTCGGCACGGACCCAGTGGGCCGAAGGGCCTGTTTCCGCGTTGTATCTCGAAAAATAAACCAGACAAAGGCGTTTCCACGCACCTCAGTTTCAAATGGACGGCTCCCAAATGTTTGAGGTGAGGATTTCAATAGACAATAGACAATAGGTGCAGGAGTAGGCCATTCGGCCCTTCGAGCCAGCACCGCCATTCAATGTGATCATGGCTGATCATCCCCAATCAGTACCCCGTTCCTGTCTTCTCCCCATATCCCCTGACTCCGCTATCTTTAAGAGCGCCAGAGAACCGGCCTCCACCGCCCTCTGAGGCAGAGAATTCCACAGACTCACAACTCTCTGTGTGTGAAGGGAGATTCGGGAACCAACCAGTTTCAGGAACAGACGATAGTTCTGGATCGGCCGCTGGTCCGAAATCTCGGGCCCAAACTGTGACTCCGCACCTCAGAAAAAAAATGTCCTGATATAGAATTTCAAATTACCTGGAATTTGATGGTATTTCCTGGCCTGGTGAGCATGTGCGACTGCCGCCTCAACTGCGCACGAGCTGATACGGGGCCCACTGCGCACGCACGGGAAGACGGCTGACGGGCCTACCCTACTGCGCAGGCACACGGATGTTCGTAAATATACAGGTGGGTACCATTTTCCTGCAAATCATCCCGCGGGCCTGATGGGACCCCTTGGCGTCTCCCCGCTCGTGCCCAGTTGGGGGAGGTTTACCGGGCCTGGAAATTTCTTCATTTCCCGAAATTTCCTGAAATATCTTCATTTCCCGAAATTTCCCTGAAATTTCCTCATTTCACGAAATTTCCCTGAAATGTCTTCATTTCCCTACATTTCTTGGAAATTTCTTCATTTCCCGAAATTTCCCAGAAATTTCCCTGAAATGTCTTCATTTCCCGAAATTTCCCTGAAATCGCTTCATTTCCCGAAATTTCCCTGAAATTTCTTCATTTCCTGAAAATTTTTCATTTCCCGAAATTTACCTGAAATTTCTTCATTTCCCTAAAATTACCTGAAGGCAACCAGACTTTCCCCGAATTTCAGGTAATCTCCCTCAAGGCGAAAAACACTGTCCCCAAAAAGGGGTCAGTTTACCAAAGCGGTTGTGGAACGCCTACCGCCATCAGTAACAAGGAGGTGGATGGTGGGGGTGGGGGGGGGGGGGGGGTGGGGGGGTGAGGGGATTTACGGGTGGGCTGAACATACTCACAGTGCTGATGTCGGCACTTGTTGCAGTTGCTGAAGCCCCACGAGGCCCCCACGCTGCCGCAACAGTCCTCCTCCTTGGTCAGTCCAGGCAGCGGGTTGCTGCACTGTAGAGTCAGGGAGGGAGTAGCAACGTTACAACATTTTGACATTTAAAAAAATCAAGTCTGCAATTTATCCCATCAGATAAAGTATAAAAAGAAGTTTAATTTGACACCTAATTTACTTTCATATCTTCAGTATTAAAAAAGTTATGGCCATTTTCATACTCAGAAATTAGCATCTTGTTCCCCATTGCCTTTCAATTGACTTAACTCAAAAGCTGTGATCTAGAACAGTTAAAAGCCCATAACTTTCTTAAAAATTAAGACATTTTCAGTTATTATAGATTGAAGCATTCTGAAACAAATATGAAACAATCTTACTTGGATGACCTGAAATTAAAGCATATAATTAGTTAGTTATCTAATTGTAGCTAATTACAAAATTCAATGAGTAGATCTAAACATCTATCCATTTCTTAAGAAAAGGTTAACATTTTTAAATAGCCTAAGTGTCCAAATAACATTCACACAAGAATTCACTTTATAGTATGATTTTTAAATCTCATTGTCATGAATTTCTGGGCCAAATTGAAGGAATTTAGTGTTTAATTCCCGTAAATTAATGGCCATTTAAATCAACGCGAGTGAGTTTTTATGGAACGCAATGGATTGGAACGTTGCGGTTAGCGGTGAATTTAACCCCCATATCGGCGGGAAAAATACTGCCGGTTCGTATATTTTTTTTAGTCACCTTTTCGCAACTTGAAATTTTGATTAACGGCTTCCTAAGAAGCAACGTTTTTACCGTGTACCTTCTTTTGTCCCCTACGTAAGATCCATCCCGTTGACGGCATTAAAAGATGATTTTTAATTTACTCCTGCTTTTAATTTTTCCAGCGCTAATTTTAATAAACTTAATAAAACGGCAGTCGAAGCGATTTTTCTTCAGCAACTAAAAAGCCTTGAAAATTGATTTGAATAGTCTGAAGAAAGATCGCATTTTAAACCCGCCCCCCCCTCTCAAAGGCGCCAAAGTCGCGCACACGGGCAGCGGCAGATCTCTCTCTTTGGGGCTAACAGAACCGAGCGGTGTGCGGAGAAAGCTGGAACGTGGGTTGGTTCCCGAATCTCACTTCACACACAGAGAGTTGTGAGTCTGTGGAATTCTCTGCCTCAGAGTCCGGTTCTCTGGATGCTTTCAAGAGAGAGCTAGATAGGGCTCTTAAAGATAGCGGAGTCAGGGGATATGGGGAGAAGGCAGGAACGGGGTACTGGTTGGGGATGATCAGCCGTGATCACATTGAATGGCGGTGCTGGCTCGAAGGGCCGAATGGCCTCCTCAATAGACAATAGACAATAGGTGCAGGAGTAGGTCATTTCCCTTTCATAGAAACATAGAAAGTAGGTGCAGGAGGAGGCCATTCGGCCCTTCGAGCCAGCACCGCCATTCATTGTGATCATGGCTGATCGTCCCCAATCAATAACCCGTGCCTGCCTTCTCCCCATATCCCTTGACTCCACTAGCCCCTAGAGCTCTATCTAACTCTCTCTTAAATCCATCCAGTGACTTGGCCTCCACTGCCCTCTGTGGCAGGGAATTCCACAAATTCACAACTCTCTGGGTGAAAAAGTTTTTTCTCACCTCAGTCTTAAATGACCTCCCCTTTATTCTAAGACTGTGTGGCCCCTGGTTCTGGACTCGCCCAACATTGGGAACATTTTTCCTGCATCTAGCAGCCAGCACCTCCATTCAATGTGATCGCGGCTGATCATCCCCAATCAGTACCCCGTTCCTGCCTTCTCCCCATATCCCCTGACTCCGCTATCTTTAAGAACCCTATCTAGCTCTCTCTTGAAAGCATCCAGAGAACCGGCCTCTGAGGCAGAGAATTCCACAGACTCACAACTCTCTGTGAGAAAAAGTGTTTCCTCGTCTCCGTTCTAAATGGCCGACCCCTTATTCTTAAACTGTGTGTGGCCCCTGGTTCTGGACTCCCCCAACATCGGGAACATGTGTCCTGCCTCTAGCGTGTCCAAACCCTTAACAATCTTATATGTTTCAATTAGATCCCCTCTCATCCTTCTAAACTCCAGAGTGTACAAGCCCAGCCGCTCCATTCTCTCAGCATATGACAGTCCCGCCATCCCGGGAATTAACCTGGTGAACCTACGCTGGGCTCCCTCAATAGCAATGTCGGGGAATGTCGGAAGCGAGTCCGTAGGAGTCCGTATATGTTTCTAAGCGGCTCATAATGCCAGCCGTAGGAACTCGCGGCATCAGGTAAGTCGGGATACGTTGAAAAATGTCCACCTGTAAAAAAAATTTTCCCCGAGTGCCTACGAACGTAATTCTCCGAGCTCGAAGCAAGGGGGAAACTCGGGAATGTGGGACAGGGTCGACTCTCACCGTTTTTGGCAGGGTCTCCTGGAAGCATCGTCCCAGCTTCTTCTGGGAGGTGGGCAGTGTCCTGGGTGGGTAATGGTTGACCTTCTGCACGGGGTGCAGGATCTTCTGTTCGGTCAAGTGTCCGTCTACGCTGGACACGCGGTGGATCTGAACCGTGGCCTCCGGAGGGTGGCGCACGTGGAGGTTGATGACGGGCTGCAGCTGCACTGGAGGAAAGTCGCCGATCCTGTCACGCTGGGTCTGTTGCAGCCGTGGAGGCAGGGCAGGCATGCAGCCCCCCTCACACACACACACCCCCCTCACACACACACCCCCCCCTCCTCCCCACCCCGCCCCCCCCACCGCCGTTC